>JACATO010000481.1:50000-121293 GCA_018389105.1 Nautilus pompilius | reverse complement strand
CTCTCGCTCTTCTCCTCTCTCTCTCGCTCTCTCTCTCTCTCTTCTCGCTCTCTCTCTCCATCTTTTTCCAGCTCTTTCTCTCGCTTCTCTCTCTCTCCATCTCTCTCTCTCTCTCTCTTCATCTCTTCTCTCTCCATCTTCTCTCTCTCCATTCCCCTCTCTCTCTCCCTCCCCTCCTCTCTCTCTCTCTCTCTCTTCATCTCTCTCTCTCCATCTCTCTCTCTCTCTCCATCTCCCTCTTCCTCCCTCTCTCTCTCTCCTCCCTCTCTCTCTCTCTCTCTCTCTCTCTCTCTCTCTCTCTCTCTCTCTCTCTCTCTCTCCCCCCCCGTCGCACAGTGACACGGGAGATACAGCGCTAAAAACCTGGCATCCAACAGATCTCCAGCCCCAGGACCGGTTCAGATCACTGCGCCAAAATACGATATTCAAAACTAAACCCCTGATGATGGTGACAAGACAAGAAAGCTTGGAAACGTAGCTTCGTTAGTTACGTCTGTTGCTGCAGTTAAGATGAAGGTGGGGGGAATGTTCCATCTACATTTCTCCTTTCGAAAACCTTTGTTTACAAGTAGCGGTGTAGACCGTGGGTGGGGTGGGAGGGGACCGGAGAATCCAGAAAAACACCAGACTTGAAAAAAAGGGGGTATTTCTTTTTTAAAATAAAAGATCTCACGGCTAAGCGACCTCACTCGGCGTAGAAGGAGACAAAACGACGAACTTACCACGTGTGTGCGGGAAGTCTCGCTAGCTACTAGGTATGTGGGGGAGGGAATAGACAAACGAATAAACAATTGAAACTGCCAGAATTGCACCCCGAAATTTCGCCACCGGGCTTTCCTGGCTCTCGAGCTAATGCCCGCTGAATATTCATGATCAACAGTATGAAAGCCGGTTTGATCATTGAAGCCTTTAGAATAGTTCAGCTTTAAATTGAAGGCTCTTTTTTAAGAAATTTTCTTTCTACGATAAATTTCACATTTTCTTATGATTTGTTTTATTTAGATGTGAGGTTTTTATTGGCAATAAAATATTTATGAGAGTAAGGCTAGAACATTTCTTTAAAGTAAGATCTTGTCATGATAATTAAGTACTCATTGTAGCATATTTCTACAACCATTCGGCTTCCCTTGTGAACCGACCCTTGAAAATGTATATATTTTTTACCTTGCTATGGCCTGAATTCGGAATTATCGTATTCCCGTAAAACGCTTTCCTCATTTATTATGTGAAGCAACCGTATCCCGGGCACCATCTCGAAATAAATCTAATAACCCGGCCTGATATATAGGCCTACACAGCTACCCGGGTCTCCTCGCGACTGATGTCTATCTCTTCTTCTACTCCTGTCACCTCGTCACCCCGGGGCGACATTAAACCTTTGGTGTGCGAGTATCGGTTACTTTGTCATATTCGATTGGCGTCTCTCTTGGACAAGACGACAATAGAGATATCGGGTAAGTTTTCTGTCTAATTAAAGGAACATGTAAACAAAAAAGACGATATCCCCACCGAATACATGGCTGGAGCAATCTCTTGCACGCTTTGACTTCTTTTTTTTACCGAAACCATAGGTATATTTTTTGTTTTATATAAATAATTGATGGTTCATGACATAAAACCTATGCAAAACGGACCGATAGCATCCGCATAATGCGAGAACACCTTAACCAGTAGTGATGACAATCGAAAATAAACCGCAGTGGCTCATCACTATGGCATTAGAACTTCAAGGCTGACGAGGCGTAGTGAGAAAGCTAATAAGTATATATGTTATAACAGGAGCGTTTGTAAAAGTTACCTTTGACGTTTAAAAACAGATTTTACCTGTTCCAGCTGTCATGCTTTTAGCCTGCAATTCAGGCACCTGCTTTTTAATGATAGATAACTGATATATTTGGCATTGTTTCGGTCAAGAATTTCGGCTTTTGTTCTTGCTAGGACAAGATTTTCTTCTCAATGCTATAGGAAATGGCCATTTGGGATGAAAGAACAGCAAGAAAAAACTAAATCCATGATCAAAGAAGATTAAATCTGTGTGACTAGTATTAGAGTATAGATGGGCAAAAATATGATGAATCTTAGGAATAAGTGTTTATTGGTGAGAGGAAATTTACTTCAGATGATGGAGAGGAAGACGAAAGTCCATTATTAACGAGAGAGAGAGAGAGAGGAGAGGAGAGAGCGAGAGAGAGAGAGAGAGAGAGAGCGAGAGAGAGAGGGGAGGAGAGAGAGAGGAGAGCGAGAGAGAGATGACATCAGTACAGAGAGGAAGGGAGAGAGATGATGACATCAGTACAGAGAGGAAGGGGGGGGGAGAGAGAGAGAGGAGAGAGGAGAGAGAGAGAGAGAGTGTGTCGGTGTGTGTGTGTAAAGGGGAGGGGCAAAGTATCATGATAATGAACAATAAAAAATGGAGAGTTAAATCGATGGAAAAAGGTGGGAAAAGGGAGTTCCTGAAGAGTAGAACTAACATAGATATGGACAATACACTAACAGCTAAAAGAAAGTATATAGATTGAAGGCAAAAAGTCTGTCGGGTCGGGTGAACGTGTTAAGGACAATGGCTGAAGTTGGTAAAGATCCATGCAGAGATGAAAATGTTCTAAATAGAGAAGAGGCCAGGTTTGGGGTTCGAGAAGGAGCAAAAGTAGGGACTCTCAATGAAACCTACAAAGAGAGGACCCGTCCAGGGTTCACATAACAAGCAGACTCGAGAATTCCTCTGTGGTAAGGAAAAGACATCGCATGCCAGCTTCTTACAAAAAATAAAGACAAAACGGAGTGTTCAGTTGTTGCCAAATGACTGCTTCGTTCTGTTTTGTGCGGAATGCTCAGTTTTTACCTTAATGGCTGAGTACCCTGTGTACTGGTTTACCGCCCACTGCTCAATACCGAATGTTACCGTAACGTAACCTCAGAACTACGGAGCACACGTTTACTAGGATGTCGTGTTAACGCCGAACTCTGCTATCACACCGAGGATGCGGCCATTACCAAAGCTGTGACATACCATGAAGACGCCAATAAACCTTAATTGATTTTCTACACACAGACACCAAACGACGACACAATGGACGCGCTGATTCAGCTAGTTTTCAATCAATCATCCGAACAATGAAATTCGCAGAGATGAAGGGGAGAGCGAATTATACATCAATGTTAAACTGATATGAAGCATAAATGAAAGATGCTATCAAAAAACGGTGAGAGCCAGCACAACGATCTCCATTATTACGTAATAAAATATGAACAAGCGTCAGATAAAGAAGTAATAAACAAACAACAATGCCAGGAGCAGACCAGGTAAGCTTGAAGAAGTTCCCAGGCGCGCGCGATAACGTTCTCAACGCTACCTTTCTAAATTGAACTCTTACGCCATATCCTTCTTTTTTCTAACTATGACGTCATTAACAAATCGTAACAGCAGAGGCTGAAGTAAGAAACACTATGAAGATATTTTCCCTGTCAGAACGGCTTGTAATTGATTCAAATAAATCTATTCTTAATTTTCTTAAAACTAAAACAAAATTGCTTTTATCTTTACCTTTTGCTGGAGAAAAGGCCAGCAGGGAAATGACCATATTTTACTGTTTTATGTAAATCATGGATCAGTGTGGATTGAGTTCGGCCTGACGGAAACAGTCCACTACAATTGTTAAAAGGAGAGGGAAAAGTCGAAGAACGAGAGGGATGGGCGGGGCCTGAAACTTACAACCGCGTGGATAGCGCAGAACTAAGGGGAGACAAGTCAGATTAATCGTAAGAGTCGGAGAAGCCGGGTCGTAAATTTAAAGCTTCATGTTCGCCAAAGAAATGTCAGTAGACCAACAAAAACAACAACGTGTAAATCGTGCGGATGTCGCGAACAAGGCGAGCGAGCACCAGAAGTTAATCACCGACGGCTCGTTTGTTGTATCGAGTTCCCGTTTACACGGTCATTTTGTAGTTTGTTTGAAATGAGCCTCGAAATGGAAATATAATTAAAGAAAGGAAGAGAAGCGTTTTCTCCCCGCCTTCCCAATCGCTGAACACACCGTCACCACCTATGGACGTTCTCGAGAGATGGCGATAACCTTCTGCAGGGACCCCCCTCCCCCCGGGGGCCAGGCCCGGCCCCTGCGATAGCTCGACGTCACGCCCGGTCGGCTGTTAGTCAACTGATATGAATTAACCGGACAAACCCGCAGCTTCTTTGAAAGCCGGCCTCGCTGGGAAGCCGACCGACAGCTTTAATTTTACTAAAGGGTTTCTTGTAAATTAAATCATAGGAAAATTATCTTTTTCATTTTTAGTGCTGGTGAACCCGGAAATTGGGGTTATCACCGACCGGGTCATTACGGCTGCGGGGAGATAATCGAGAAGAGAGTTGATGAAATCCGTATGTGTGACACAAGCACCCACCGAGCGCAAATGTGCTCTGGCGCCGCGTTAGCAACCGGCATCCTTTGAGCCCAGATAAAGGTTTGTCGATACGGCATTTTGAATTAAAGCCCTTTCGGTTGGGGTGGGCGCCGGAAAAACCGCGATGTACTTCTCGACAGGGTCACGGGCGTCGGTTTATCTGGCTGCTTAGAACCTAATTGTGCGAGTGTTGAAAGACAGGTCCGGAACAGGAGACTGCTTACAGGGATTGTTCTCCTCCCTCCTCACCCCTCCCCCCACGGGGGTTGAAAATTCTTTCTTTTAGACTCGCGTCGCGATCGGATCAGCTCCGGCGATCGGCACATACTTTATGCCACCGCCAGACAATCTCTTGTAATGGCGTCTCCGACTAACAAACCGTTGGAAATCGAACCATCACCCCCTCTCCCTTCCCTCCCGGTCGACTCTAGCCAACAATCGTGGTATTTGGAGAACCTTTCCAGATAACGAACCTTAAGTAGGTTCATCACCAAAAACTATTTTCGTAGTCATTTCTTGTTGTGTTTTTTTTTGGTTGCTCGTCGTTCTACTTTTCAAAGAACGCGTTTGCTTTATATAAAAAAGTGCTACCGAGAGATGGTTCCTGTCAGAAGACACTTGGCAGGTTTGGGGCTGGGGATGAGTTTCTTTACTCGACATAAATCTCCGTCCTCTCAGTCCGCACATTCGGCTGCATTCGTTAGATAAAATAACGACAGCACATTAAGCGGTCTTGCCAGACAGATTGACTGGCCGCCTCTGTGTTAACCATCTTAATGCCAAGAAAACAGGGGCAGTTCTCTGGGGGTAGACTGCTGGACTGTCGTGGTTCGAATCCCGGTCGGGATCGGCTCGGTGTAGCGTGTATCCCCGGTGTGACTTCTTCTCGCCCCCCTTTTTTCGCCAGCCAGCGGGGTGGGTTTCCCGGCTGCATGTGGTCACGGTCTTGGATGGAAACAGAAACTAACCGACACTACACTGGAGCAAACACAGCTGCTCATGCGTATGCGGCATTCGGTATGAGAAGAACGGTCGAGTGGAATAGACAGGCGTAAAGGATGTAGAGTCTCCTGTAATTCATTTAACCCTTTTATTCCCAAAAACGAGCAAAGCTCAGATAACGAGCTGACCATTTGGCCGTTCAGAAAGCCTTCCACAAATGTACGTATCCAGGCAGCAATTCGCGCAGACCGTTTGAATTGCTGAGTTCCACTTTCCCAAAAAGTCCCCTGCAGAACTCTTCCATGTTTAGATGTGGGAGGAAACTGGAGACAGAACTGGCAGCTACTAGAGAAAAAAACACATGCCAGGAAAGTTTGCCGAACCTAACCATATCAGGTTAGTGATAATTAAAACAATTTTTAAAAAAATAAATTTCCCAAAACTAATTGTGAGGTATAATAATAATAATAATAATAATAATAATAATAATAATAATAATAATAATAATAATAAAATGTTTATAATTAGTCCTGTCTTCGAAGGAAAAGAAGAGAAGACTAAGAGTTTTAAATAAAACGTTTGTTTATTTGCTTTAAGGTTTCCGATTGAGGTCCGGTCTGGGGAGACCCATCACATTTACTAACTGATCCCATATCTTTCTGTCCCCAGTCTGTATAGAATCGACAGACTTCTTAATGGCCCTGGCTATCCGGAGTAGCGAAGCATGGTGGGGTAAGCAGGCCTGTCTGCAGCTCAGGTGCGCGCACAGCGGCCAGTTCGGGTCTGTTCTTCCTGTCAGCAATCGTTACACGTGCCCTTTTAACACGGCCTCCTAATCGGGAGAAAACAGCATTCTCGCGTTTTAATTCCCAGTTTTTACATCACGTAGCCTGATTGCCCACGACAGACGCCGACGGTACACGGTAGGCCGGGCTGTAGAATTCCAGCCGTGGTCGTTTGGTTTCCCTCCGCTCGAACCTCGACTCGCCAAAAACGGAAGAGCTGTTGAAAGCATCAGCGGTCCGGAGATTACGATCTGCAGAGGAACCTAGATTCTGTTAGCCTGCCTTCCAGTTCTGGTGGCGCCTGTCGGAATCAGAATTACTTAGTCTCTTGATGGCGGCAATCAACTCTACCCCGCTCGCCAACACGCGGTAGAAATTAGCATGGCTAATTACAATACTTATTTCTGGGTACATTTCACGAGAAAGAGAGCGAGCACCGACTGGCGCGTCCTCGTCTCCACACATCGCCGGGCGATATAAAACAAGGAGAGCATAATTCGTTGATGGGTTGGACGTTTTCAAAGGGAAGAACGAGATGGCAGAAGTCTAAGAATGCTTCTCGGCCATAACCAGCAGCAGGTGCTCTACGGATATTATATTTCATAGCCGAAGAATCTTAAAGTTAGCAACATCAAAGACTAGTCGGTCTTCCGGCACTAACTACAAGTAAATCTGCTTTACCCACAATTAAATCAATTCTGTCTTTTCTGAGATGTACGTAAGAATTGTTTATTATCATTTCAAACAAAAAGTTAATTTTTTTTTTAAAAAATCCGTGTAAGTTATAATCATAATAATAATAATGTAAAGACATAAGCGACTTCTCTTATTATCATCTACAAAGAGAGAAATATCTCAGTCAAGAAGGTAGATATTAAATAAATGATTCCAAAATGTCCGTCTGTCCCCTTATCCTGATAAGGTTCACGCGGAGACTATAAAGACGTTTGTATTAACGTTAGTTAGTGCACAGCTGACGTGGTTCAATGACAACTAACAACCGTATACAAAAAGCACTGCTATTTTTTCACAGTCAATAGCACTGCAATCAAATTTGCTCGCAGGTTTTGCTGTACAATTAGGGAACTACTTTTTACAGCGCTTTTATTCGGACTTACAACGACTCTTGTTAGTGCAGTTGGAAGCTTTGGAATTGGAGAACAGCACCCGTTGCTGGTTGGATGATATATCTAAAAAATATTAAACAAACACAAAATAAACGAAATACCTGTGATGTAAATTATTCTTGTGTTACCTTCATGTTACCTTAAAAAGGAAACCTTTATTTATACGTTTAGTTTAATTATTCAAAGCCCGCAGTGAATCACTATGACTACAAAGCAGAAAGGAACGGAAAATTCTTCGCATTAGGATTTTTACATTTCCTTTGAACAAAATCAACTGATAACCACCATCGCTGAATCCATTCGGTAATTTCCAGCAGAAATAAACTTGTTTAATTACCATTTTAAATTATTCGACTCGCTTCTTCTGTAATTTTAACTAATTACCAATTTATTTATCCATTTTTGCAACTACGAATGTACAGCCTCCAAGAAATCAAAAGAGCGAATGTGTGGAAATGGTTAGATCAGGCACCAGCCTGCTTTCATCACAGACATGAAGATGCTTAATTATCTTTCTCACAAATGATGGAATAATTCCACTCGCTTAATTAAAGACATCAGACTACATTCGGTCCGGGTAATATTACTGTCTCGCTTCTTCTTTTCTTTTAAATTAAAGACACGCAGTTCTAAAACGAATTAGCTTTTTTTAAAGAAGAAAGAAAAAGACAGTTAACGGTGATACACCTCACCTTACCAAATCACATCCGTCTACTCCCTCCGGCCTACGGGTGTCGGCGGTCTAGTGCTAACGGTCTGTGATAGCCAACAAACCTGACTAAATAAGGCAGATGGTGGCCATAATTACCGGTGATGGCTCACCAGTTAGGGATCACCATACGTGCCGTCTGAATTCTTCCGGAGTGAAGTGTATTACCTTCGTTTAAGTTAGCGATGCCACAGGCAGACTATTTCGAGCATTAAAGGGTTAGAAAAGGACACACACAAGTATATCTTATTTCCGAAATAAAGCAAAAGGTCAAACACCTCAAAGTTTATTATTTATTAATTTATTTTGTCAAGTTTAAGTAAAGATTTTATCTCGGTAGAGCTCCGCTTTAAATAAGAATGCGATTTAAAAAATATAGCGAGAATACTAAGCGTCATTAAGATGAGAGATAGCGCTTTAAGAAAAGGTCAGATGTTTGACCTTGACGAAAAAAACAAAAAAAAATTCTGTCATTTCGTTTTCACTTAACACAGCCGGGTATTAAGTTTAAATGTTTATTTATTGTTGCTTCTAAATTAAAGCCCTCCTTTCTCACGAGTGCCGCTCACATCACCAATGGTTGTGTAAGTTGGCTACGTCGCTTTAAGGTATCACGTCGTGCAGCTACTGGCGTTTGTGTGTCAACGGGCGATAATCGTGACTTGCCTTAATGGCTGCGCGGAGAAGGTGGCGTCTAAATTGGATTGTCTCTTCGCATTCTTAATTTATCCTTAGAGATCTGGTGCTGTAATAACCGTTTATTGACAGAGTAGAATCATAACAGAAGAAAAATCGAATTTTTAAATATGTGGCATGAAATCGCGAACATTTCTCAGAGATATAAATCAACTCGACTAACTGCATAGATCTGTGTTTTGACCCAGGCTTATGTCCTTGTCGCCTCGACCGCCGCCCCAACGTTCCCGGCGTTCCCTGCTCCCGCAAGTGCTTCCGCTACCGAAACTTTCCATTTTAGCGTCTGGCGACCATAACCTCGCTGTCAGACAGTAGCCGCGCTTTGTCTTGATAATAATTCTTGGCTGATTGGATTATATATTAAGATAAGAGACCAGACCATTTGAAACATTATGGAAATGAAAACAACAAAGTTGCGTAGCAAAGGCTGTCCTGGTGAGCTGCTTCCAAGCGGCACGTCCGAGATGGTAGCGCCACGAAAGTACTACTATCTAACCTATTATCCCTGGATGTGCAAAACATCGATAAGGAGACCCACACCAGCTGCCAAGAGATGGCGCGCGCAACACCAAACGTGAACTTGCCAGATGATTCACAAGTTGGACTGACCAATAATGAGCAGCAGAACCCCTTAATAATTAATTATCGAGAGTTACCTAGTAAGGAAAGGAGACTTTTAAATGGCTAACCACGGTTATTTTATGTCTTTTAAAAGACGACATTCACAAAATAATGTAAGTTTTACACATAAAGAACGAACTTTCAGGTAAATAAACAGGTAGATGAGTTTTTAATTAAAATCTAACTGAGAAAGAAAGAGGTTTATAATACGTTAGGTCGGACTGTAATCCGCCAACACTGCGCAAAAACAGACATTCATTCTTTCAACGTGAATCAATGTATCAATATATACCGTGTAAAGATGGATTCTATCTAACTTTACCAACCCATTAAGCAGTCTCGCTGTTAGGATGGATTACTAACGTCTCATTACTTCCTTATGAAGTGTAGACAACTAGTGACAAAGTTTCTGTAACTTAAACTAGCTATTTCCGTGGCTAACAATGGCTTTTCTATAACAGATTAGCGCTTAGACGTGAGGATCTAACCTAGCACGGCCGAATTTTAAGATAAGTCAGATTTGTTCTCTTTCAAGTCTCCATCGTGACGCCACTCCCGAGATTTGGAGAGATCTTCCCATTTATCGATTAAGGTTCTGAGGACCGCTTCCCCACCTTTTAGACTTTAATAGAACTAACAAAAACTAAACAAACGAGGGTTATTCAAACTACGTGAACTTTATTACTATTTTAGCTACACCATGGTGCACACACCAGGCCGCTGTAAGAACCAATTATGCTCACCTGAGCAGTAGTTCTTAAGTGTGAGCCAGTATAGAAACTATTATCTGCTTTAGTTATCACGGAGAAGTAAACTATTAATTCTGAATTCCATAAATACTGATGCTTTTGAAGTAATTCTCGTCCGCGTCAGTGCTCGCAAATACTTCATTTTTTCCTTAATTCGTATATATTATTTACCTTTTAATGTTATAAGTAAAAAAAAAATATATATATATATATATATATGCATTTCACAATTTTGCTAACAGTTTCTTCTGAAGTGAAGTAATTTCCAACACCGTGTATTCAGGGTTGTTAGGTTAGGGTGATAATGACTCCCCCTTTCTTTTCGAATTCGGTCGTCGATGATCTCAGGTACACTTGGAACGTTCCCAGGTCACTCGGGCCGGCTCCTCCTCCAGAGTCGACGCCGCACAAGACCCGCAGCGCGCGTATTCCTGTCTAATCTGACGAATTTCAGAACAAATCAGCCGGCTCGCCGATCCATTCTATTTGAACGATCAATTTCCGTAGAACTAATGACAACTTTCATTGCTCATACCTTCTAGTACAGGTCGTGAGAAACGCACCCGGGCGCCCCTCGAGAATTTTCCCTCTGACTGCGTTCAGTTCTCAGCAAAATTCCTTTTTTCGGCAGGCGGATAATCCTTTCCCTCTCGAAGTCTATTAACGGCATTGTCAAGAGCGAGTCGGGCGGATGTCTGTTAGAATTCAGCAAACCTGAAAGGGGAAAAGGATAAAAAAAACGACAAACGTTCGCCACCGACGCCCAGCGAGTACGAGCGCCGGCGTTGGTGCTGGCCGGGAGATGATATCCCGCTAGGTGGACGCACCTGCTCTCTTCACTGCGGCGTTATTATCGTAAAGCGGAGAAGTCGTTAAAATTTCCTGCAGTATTCTTTCAAAGATACGTTGTTGTTTTGTATGCCTATTGATCGCCTTCTCCCCCCCTCCCCCTTTACGGGAGACTACCAAGGCTTTTTTTACCTGGGTAAACAGCTACAGCACCAGTTATTCCCAATTAGATGTATAAATGAGCTATAATCGACACCATATGCTTTGACTTTCGATCGCAGGTCAGTTCATGAGACGTCGATATAGGGTCTTGTCTACGCTTAGGTATGAATTACCGGTGCAGTGACAGCTTACCCCTGTATGGTCACGGTGGTTGTCTCCCCTGCCGTCTTTCTTTGTCTTGGGTCTTGTCTACGTTCAGGTAGGAATTACCGGTGCGGTGACAACTTACCCCTGTATAGTCACGGTGGTTGTCTCCCCTGTCGTCTTTTTTGTCATGGGTCTTGTCTACGTTTAGGTATGAATTACCGATGCAGTGACAGTTTACCCCTGTATGGTCACGGTGGTTGTCTCCCCTGCCGTCTTTCTTTGTCTTGGGTCTTGTCTACGTTGAGGTAGGAATTACCGGTGCGGTGACAACTTACCCCTGTATAGTCACGGTGGTTGTCTCCCCTGCCGTCTTTTTTGTCTTGGGTCTTGTCTACGTTCATGTAGGAATTACCGGTGCGGTGACAACCTACCCCTGTATAGTCACGGTGGTTGTCTCCCCTGCCGTCTTTTTTGTCTTGGGTCTTGTCTACGGTCATGTAGGAATTACCGGTGCGGTGACAACTTACCCCTGTATAGTCACGGTGGTTGTCTCCCCTGTCGTCTTTTTTTTCATGGGTCTTGTCTACGTTCATGTAGGAATTACCGGTGCGGTGACAACTTACCTCTGTATAGTCACGGTGGTTGTCTCCCCTGTCGTCTTTTTTGTCTTGGGTCTTGTCTACGGTCATGTAGGAATTACCGGTGCGGTGACAACTTACCTCTGTTTGGTCCCGGTGATTGTCTCCCCTGCCGTCTTTCTTTGTCTTTTTTTTTCAGCATCGACAGTTGCCCAGTCGGGGTTCAGTCTCGAGTCACATTTAAAAATGAAAATGAAGAAGGATCCACGAAGACAAAAGAGAAGAGAGTTTTCAATTTATTTAAACCTTTTGGCGCAGTCCGCAAGTGTTTTAGTTTTAATCAGGTGAGTTAGTCGTCAGCAACTTCAGCCAGAAAATTTGAATAAAAAGAAAACCCCTAAATTTTCTCAGCTACGAATGCTGTTCAAAGCGTATTTCGGTGACACGGGTTTACGTGAACGGTTCTAAGTGGAGTTTAACCGTTCTGACGGGCGAAGAGACCGTTGAGTTATACAGACTATTTCTGCCATTCACTATAAATGGCTGCTTGCTTACTCACTTAGTAGGTCTCAGTGCCCATCCCCTCCCCCTGGAGTTCCCCGGTAGCTGGTCTGACCAAGCCGAATCTCAACTAAAACCTCAATGTCGATACCGACTATAAACGACAAACAGATGGAAATTAATTAATATTCACAGGTGTCTGATTGTTTTTCCGCAGAAAATAACCATAGATTTTTAAAAGTTAATCCTTCGTTAAAACCTGGTGTAAAAGCTGAGGTTTCGGTATAATTTTTTTATATCGTTGTCATTATAGTCTGAATATCATTTTAAATAAAATGTTAATACGATATCGTTCATATTTCGATTCCAATGCACTAAGAAATGTAGTCGACTAATGATCATGACTGCCACTTTAAGAATATCAATGAAGCAAACCTAAAGGTACCTAATTAATCGCTTCTTACAGTGAATACTTGAGTTATCATTTACTCAGGGGTGGGATGTTCTGATCTGAGGCAGCACTTCCTCGAAAACCCACCTACTTAATCGTATAATACTTAGATTTGCTAATAAAAGGAATTAACATATGCATGATTTTATTGTTGATCTTCCAGTTGATTGTAATAATACGGAATAGTAATAGATAAGTAATAGGAGATGATGCTAAAAAATTGCATTTAAAAAACTTTCTAAGTGTTTTATGGCGCATTCTTTTTCGAAAAGACAGTATAAACTTACAAATGTTCAACACAAGGCCGTCATGTGAACAGTAGAAACGACAGCAGATAAGCTTGAGTCAGGGTATAACGCGCTCGCTTTCGATCTTCTATCCTCCTCTCAATCTCCTCTCTTCTCTCTCTCTTCTGTCTCTCTCTCCCTTCCCTCTCTCTCCTCTCTCTCTCTGTCTCTCTCTCTCCCCATCTCTCTCTCCTCTCTCTCCATCCTTCTCTCTCTCTCCATTCTCTCTCTCTCCCCCATCTCTCTCTCTCTCTCTCTCTCTCATCTCTCTCTCTCTCTCATCTCTCTCTCTCTCCCCATCTCTCTCTCTCTCTCTCTGTTCTCTCTCTCTCCCCATCTCTCTCTCTCTCTCTCTCTACCATTCTAATGAGTTTCTTCCCGATGCAAGGACACCCCCTTAACGCTTTGATTTTGACAGAGTAAATCCGTAAGCATATATCTTCGAGATTTTTGCGGACTATGAGTCGGAACCAAAAAATTAATGTGTACCCCTCAAAGGGTTAACTGAGAAGTAAGAAACCGTTGATGTTTCGCTCCTCCACCGTTGAAGGAGAGGACAGACCGCGAGTACAGAAAGCTTCCGTTGTTGGTTCGGCACCCAAGTTTTATTTTTAATATAAATGTCCACAAATTCTACAATTGCTTAACGAGATTAAATCAGATACAGGTCGAGATCCCTTATCCGAAATAATTTTAAAAATCCGAAAAGCTCCGAAATCCGAAATATTTTTGGAGCGTCTTCAGTGGAAAATTACAGAAGGTTCCTGGGCGACGAGCTGGGGGCAGGCGCAGTACTCACCGTGATATCTGTGCTTTGTTGCTGATGTGAATGTACTCTGAAAATGTCGACCCCGCGGGACCGGTAGGCCGGCCTGCCGTAGTGACAGCTCACCTTTCTGGTGGTTAACTGTACATCTTTTTCTCATGGTTTCATGCACAAAATGGTTTTAAAATGTCGCATAAGACTATCCGCTGGCTATATGCGGTTATGGTGTTGTAAATGGGACTTGTGCCCCAGTCAGCTCCCACTCCTTGGTGGGTTAGCTACCGAATTGTGCCGGTAGATCTGTATTCCGGAATCCGAAACTTCCGGCCCCGAGGATCTCGGATGAGGGATTCTCAACCTGTACCGACGATGGCGCCACTGGGTCAGTAAGGTCAGACAAACTCGTTATCCAACAGACCTGACTCCAGCAGCTGACCGTAAGCGTTCGCAAACTCTTCGTCTTGAGAATATTCTTGATGAGAGGAGTTCTCGGTTTCTATGCAAGTAGAACGAGCTTAAGTAAATCAATCGCCCATCGATACCGCATTTAATTGCGATTCATCACCAAGGGAATAACAAGAAAAGAATGGAGGGAAACGCAGAACAGCCTGCTTGCTATTCGTGAGGACATTGGCTTCTTAATACTCGCTGGCGTTGTGGGGTCCTGACGTCGAGTTTGAGGAGATCTCGTAGAGATGATCTGGATGAACGGGGCACGGTGTGGACTCCTGACGTCGAGTTTGAGGAGATCTCGTAGAGATGATCTGGATGAACGGGGCACGGTGTGGACGCCTGACGTCGAGTTTGAGGAGATCTCGTAGAGATGATCTGGATGAACGGGGCACGGTGTGGGGTCCTGAGCCAGTCAAGACTTACGAGTAGAATGCCCCTCCTTCCATCTGTGCGGTAAACTCTAGATGTGGAGGAAAACCGGAGTAATTTCACGATCCAAGCCGGTCCCGACCGTGATTCAGACGAGTCCTTAACCCTAGCAGTCCACCACCCACCCCGTCTCTCATTCACCACATTACCCGTGGCATTCAAATGCGCCCCGGACGCTGGTTTGTTCTGGTAGTTTCTCGAATAAATTCTAGACCACGTGACGTGAAATAGAACTGTGTATCATATAGCTAAGGCTCCATAAACATGGAAGAGTGATGAAGAATTCTAATTCTATTTCAATATTCAATGCAATAGGATTTCAGTACCCATTCCTGATCGAAATTACCAACTCAAGCGACGGAAAAGGGTTCAGCAATAAAAGCTGCCCCTTTACGGGTGGGTCTCGGTGGATGTCTGGCTGCCTGAAAACCTCTGCTGAGGAGAGGCAGCCAAACGGCGAGGTCTAAATAAACAGTAGGGTGACCAAACCCGGAAGGAGGGAGCTCTTCACATAGAAATTCCAGTTTGAACCGTTTGACAACAGAGATCGGCAGTTTGTTCGAAGGCGGGCGGACCGGGGAGCGTCGGAGACTTCTATAAAAGGTACACCGACTGGCAGCAGGTACGGGCAGGTTCTCCTCCATCGTCCAATTCTGTCAAAAGAGCATCTCACTGAGCCGAGGTTCGAGCTCAGCGAATGTGGGAACACCGTGTGGAACGCTAGAATGCTGACAGAACAATCACAAAGATGCCCTGTCTTGTGCGAATTCCTAATAGAACATCAGTGAGATTATCTGGGGTTATATAGCTAATTGGGAAAAAAGCAAACGGCTACTGAACACTTTGGATGAACTGTGGGAAAAAAGCTACAGAATATATGAAACGAAATTCCACATTTATACCCTGATGATACCCTATATAGAAGCATGAAAATCAGATGTCATGCTCTATATAAAGCAAAGGACTCACATACCAAATATTAATTCACTGCACAACCTGTTCAGCATTTTGGCATATTTTTTGTGATAATGCATTAATGTCTGATTTATATACCTTCTTTCAGTTGTAAACTCATTATTTGTGCATATTCCCTCTGTGCTTCCATAATTATTTCCTATTGTGTATATACATCTGCGTGCGTGCCTCTGTGTGTGTGTGTATGTGTGAGTGTGAGAATGAGTGAGTGTGTGTGCATGTGTGTGACGTCTGTATGTAAGTGTGTGTATGAATGTGTGAGTGTGAGTGTCTGTGTGTTTCTGTGTGTGAGTGTGTCTGTGTGTGAGTGTCTGTGTGTGAAAATGTGGTGTGTCTCTGTGTGAGTGAGTGAGTGTGTGTGCGTCTCTGTGTGACTGAGTGTGTGTCTGTGTGCGTGTGTGTGACTGTCTGTATGTAAATGTGTGTGTGAATGTGTGAGTGTGAGTGTCTGTGTGTTTCTGTGTGTGTGTGTCTGTGTGTGTGAGTGTGAGTGCTGTTTGTGAGAATGTGTGTGCGTCTCTGTGTGAGTGAGTGAGTGTGTGTCTGTGTGTTTCTGTGTGTGTGACTGTCTGTATGTAAATGTGTGTGTGTGTGTGAATGTGGAGTGTGAGTGTCTGTGTGTTTCTGTGTGTGGTGTGTCTGTGTGTGAGTGTGAGTGTCTGTGTGTTTCTGTGTGTGAGTGTGTCTGTGTGTGAGTGTGAGTGTCTGTTTGTGAGAATGTGTGTGCGTCTCTGGTTTTGTGTGTGAGTGTTCTGTGTGTGTGAGTGTGAGTGTCTGTGTGTGAGAATGTGTGCGTGTCTCTGTGTGAGTGAGTGTGTGTGTCTGTGTGTGTGAGTGTGAGTGTCTGTGCGTCTCTGTGTGTGAGTGAGTGAGTGAGTGTTGTGTGTCTGTGTGTGTGAGTGAGTGTCTGTTGTAAGAATGTGGTGTCTCTGTGTGAGTGAGTGAGTGAGTGTGTATGTTTCTGTGTGAGTGAGTGTGTGTCTGTGTGTGTGAGTGTGAGTGTGTGTGTGTGAGAATGTGTGTGTGTCTCTGTGTGAGTGAATGAGTGTGTGTGTGCGCGCGCGCGCAAGTGTTCGTCACTCTAACCAATATTAGCCCGTTTAACGTTTGTAATATTAATTCATAAAACAGAAGCAGTCAAACTGTGCACGAACTGATTAGGCGAGTAACCTCCCAATAGTTGGAAGGGGATTTTCGGAACAGCCAGCCATTCGTTGTTTTTAATGTACCCTTCACATAATTTAGAAGAATGTTCTGTCGCTAGAAGAAGAAACCTTCTCTCGAGTTCATTTCGTTGAGGCAAAACCGCCTACAGTAATTTGACTCCAAGTCGTCCGTCAATCTTCCTCCGGGAATACACGCTAGTGAGTCTTTCTAAAAAAATAATTAAAAAAAAAAGTTTATATAATTCTAAATTTCCTAATTTTCTTGTTGTACAGTAGTTGCCATTTTTGTCAAACCCACTCTCACCAGCCCACCGCGGATATGCTGCATTTACCGCGTTCTGATTGGCTAGAATAGATCACATGCTGTCGTGACGCCATAGTGGTCAGATTCGGAAGCTTTGCAGGGATATTTTACCTAATGAAAGCCCGGAAAATTTATAACAAAGTGGTCAAATATGTTTCTCTACTCGCTCAATCAGCGCCCTAACTGTCCTCCGCCACACACACACAGACCGATACTTACAAATTGATTTTCTCTTTACAGTAATCGCAACAAGGCGAAAACAGACAATGATGAATTATTCAAAGGAAAAATGTCCGGGGTGGGGGGGGTTGAGGCAAATAAATTCCGAAGAGTTCATTAGTTTTCGCAGTCGGACGACTTCTCGCCTCTGGTCGGCCGCGATCTTGTTTTTATTGAAATGGATGACTAAGTATTATAGTGAAGACAGTGACTCATTGAGTCTGGATGGGACTCTCACAAATCACTTCACCCAACCAAACCACTCACCCGGAACACTCTCACCTCACTCGCCAACACACTACACGACCCCAGAGATATCGCTGTCTTGGTCCAAGAGACTTTCACTTTATCGATGATGCTCAGACCATGAATAATAATAAATTGTCGATGTGATATCAATTAGAGATGCGACGTCCGTACCGAGGAAAGTCCGTCGGTCGTTTGTAGCTAATCGTTGTTCATGGATAAACCTGGGACTTTCTGGTGTCGATTAAGTCCGGAAAATATACACGGGGATTAGCGCGGCTAACATGCGTTTTGTGACGGATTACGCAGGCTACTCCAGAACTGTTGTACCGTCACGAGACGCAGTTAGACGAAACTAAATGTGGGAAAGTAAAGTAAATGTCCAATCTCGTGATATTATAAGAATAACTCGCATAAAAGGGGTTTATTTAACGAAACATTACCCTTTAGAAAACTATATGTTTGATATCTCTACTTCTCGCCACATAGCAGTAACACCTTTAGCGCGGTGAGAGCTCAGTTCTGTCATTTATTTTGTCACTTAAGCGTGAAAATATTGACTTTTATTTAAGGCGGTTCTGTGGGATTGCTCCCTAAATTGAAGTATACCTTTAAATAATTATCTACCCCTTTTTAACGTCCGTAACCCGACATGGGCAAGGGTTAAGAATTACGAAGATGATTTAAGAGAAGTTTTTCGTCGGTTTGTTGGTTTGCGATGAAAGAGATTCCCTTGAACGTCAGTCGCCCTGGACCATTACAGGTGTGTTTTAAACAGTTAACTCTTCTTGGACGCGCATACAACTGTAGACTTCGTGCTGCTTGGCTGCGTCTAGACAAAGTTGATGATGCCGATGACAATCATCAACTTAACAGCCGGAATGCGCTGGTCTGATTTAATGTGCAATGAGATCTAGCGATTGGATTAAGCGATGTCACGCCACGATATTCGCAGAGAAAACAACGTCAGTTTTATTTTCGGTGTCGACCATCTGAACTCATTTGCCTATGTCCGCGCACCTCGCAGAATTCCATAAGTTCTATGTTAGTGCGGTAACGAGTTCTGACGCCCACCTAAATGTTTGGGGATGGCACAATCCCGTTATTAGCGACAAACTCTGCGAGACCTCCATCGGCCCACAATATTTCCACCAGTTTCTACTACTTCTTTCATCCTTTCTGATTAATCTTTTGTTGTTGTTGTTGTTTTGTTCCGTTTCCATGTTGATACCATTTAGCCTGTTTCTCACTGATCGACCTTCGATTCACTCGAGTAAACACTGGGACTAGGAAATGCAGAAAATGTTAGCTTTACTCGATGTCCAATATAAATGTGACTGGCAAATTACCAAGGCATCATCTCTAACAGAATAATTAGTCTTTTAAGGAAGGCGGTTGTTAGAAATACCACGTAATATCTGCAAATTGTGTTACCTGATATAACAAACAAAACGGGAACAGAAGTTGTGAGAATGATTCCAACTTTCGTAAGGTAAAGTGGTAAGGTCTGGTTTATCGTGGCTTGACAGCTGTTGTCAAAAAAGGGTTAAACAATGTTAAACCTATGGAATGCTGATATTCGCAGTCGCCTAACCACGCGTCTGCAGCCTAATATTTATTGCGAACACCTTTAACTTCGGCAATAACCTGAGTTTGAGTTCCGTTCTTCGTCAGTGATACTTGGTTCGTTCTCTAATTCTTACTTTCTCAATATCATTAACTTTTTTCTTTCCAACAGGTCTCTGTATACGTATATTCCTACAATTCCTTCTATAAAATCTAATTGACAAATTGTTTGGTTTGCGGTCGCTTACCCGCAGTTTAAACGATATTTTTATACGTTATAAGAACCTCGGTTCCACTCGTGCAGTCCACAGATATCGGATTCGAGTTTCATTTCACAGTGGAGAGATAGATATTCGAACTAAATATTCTTCTTCGTTCTTCTGAATATATCACGAAGCTAAACGTCGTCAATTTATTGATACCGAAATCAGGGATCTTTGTTTGCTTCATACTTTACTCGAGGGGATTAGTAAATTGTTGTCTTGCCTTCGTTACCAAAAACATTTATTAGTTTGATCTAAAGTTTACAAATCGTCTTTTCTCTTGTTTTAAGTCTTATAATCATATGTGGTTTATTTACAGCCATTGTAATAAATAAGTTATAACTATGTACAACCTTATAAAGGCTTGTAACTTCAACCTGGAAGTTACGTAAGTGAAATTATATGCTTTTATATTATACTTTTAGAGAAAACTGGGTTACGGTTAGTAATCCTTCCCATGGTCAGAGTCCAAGTGAGACTGTTGGAATGAGGTTCTTGTAATGATTTGCCGTTTTGATTTTAACTTGTTATGCAGCAGGTGCCCTTTATGTGTAGTGTGATCTATGGCCATTTAGTTAGAGTGAGGATAATAATAATAATAATATTACTACTACTACTACTACTACTACTACTACTACTACTACTACTACTACTACTACTACTACTACTAATAATAATAATAATAAATAATAATAATAATAATAATAATCCATGTCAGTGCCAGACAAGAAAGGCGCATAGAACGAAAATTTATGCAGGTTTCATTCCAATGATCAGCGGGGCCAGGCGGTACCCCTAGTATAGCAGTTTAATGCGCAGCAAGTGACGGAATGGGGACGTTTATATAGTTAAAAGAAGGAATATGTTGTTAGACACCAGGCAGTTCACAGGCCGGTGTCTGGTTGAACAAAAACGATAGCAACGTGCACTGTCCATTTGTTAGAGCCTAAAATGTTCTCAATTGGGTTTCACATACTCTAAATAAACCGCTATATTCTGTCTGCTCCGGCACCTATTCGTATCAGCGGCTACAGTCTGTTAACTCGGCCGATTCTCCTGCAAATTCAAATATTTGTTGTTTTTTTTTTTACGGACGCGTTACAGATCGGTTCACAGTACAGTGGTCCCTCGTCTATCGTGGGGGGTAGGTTCCAGAACCCCCCGCGATAGGCGAAAATCCGCGAAGTAGCGACCTTATATTTATTGTATTATTTATATATATTTTAAGGCTTTATAAACCCTCCCCACACTCTTATAAACCCTCCCCACTCTCTTATAAACCCTCCCCACACTCTTATAAACCCTCCCCACACACTCTTATAAACCCTCCCCACTCTCTTATAAACCCTCCCCACACTCTTATAAAACCCTCCCCACACTCTTATAAACCCTCCCCACACTCTTATAAACCCTCCCCACTCTCTTATAAACCCTCCCCACTCTCTATAAACCCTCCCCACCTCTTATAAACCCTCCCCACACTCTTATAAACCCTCCCCACTCTCTTATAAACCCTCCCCACTCTCTTATAAACCCTCCCCACACTCTTATAAACCCTCCCCACACTCTTATAAACCCTCCCCACTCTCTTATAAACCCTCCCCACTCTCTTATAAACCCTCCCCACACTCTTATAAACCCTCCCCACTCTCTTATAAACCCTCCCCACACTCTTATAAATACTTCCTATGCTCTTAAACACTCCATCCTCACAATGGCCTTATTGCGGGAAGTCACCACCCTCTTCGCAGTCTTGTTAAAAGACACCGCTGCTGCCGCCGTCCTCATATTCTTTTCGTCCTTCTTTATGTAGCGAACCGAAGATTCAATGATCCCCGTAATGGCGGCCTACAGCCGGCGTAGCTTCCCCTTCCTTTAGCATGTCGAGGAGTTCCACCTTTTCCGCGATGGTAAGCATCTTCCTCTGGCGCTTGAGTTCGGTGCCAGAAGCCTTAGAAGGCGCGGAACGTTTGGGCGACATCGTAGGACGCAGTGCTCTGGTTGGTCGCCTCCCATCCATCAGCCAATAGTGTGTCGTAGGACGCAGTGCTCTGGTTGGGTCGCCTCCCATCCATCAGCCAATAGTGTCGTAGGACACAGTGCTCTGGGTTGGTCGCCTCCTCATCCATCAGCCAATAGTGTGCCGTGTACGATCTCACGTCGGCAAACTAACTCAAGCGGAAGCGGCCGTAGCCTCATTTTCCATACGTTCGAGTCTCTGTCTACTCATCTGCTGTAGCTACGTATTTTATTTCGATTTAATATTCTTTTAATATGTTTTAATTAATATTTTTTATATATTTTTTATATTGTTTTCAATTTTTTAGGCTAGAAAATGCTTATTTTACCGCAAAAATAATTAAAATAATAAATATATAAAAATAACTATATACCGCAAAATCCCGCGATATAGCGAGACCGCGAAAAGGGAACCGCGATATGGCGAGGACGACTGTAATCCCCTTTTATTTGGTTAGGTACACATTAATTATAAACCTTTGTAATAGGTATTTAAGTAATAAAAAAAAATATAAATAAACACAAAAGAACGTGAAGAACCGTATCGTAACCGGATCTGGAACCCAATTTTAATTTCAGAGACGGACTTCAATGTAAACCTCATTAGCTGGCTGACAACGAGTCTGAATACCTATTACACTTGTCCGCACTCTACTAGAACTTTCTACGGATACCTGTAATTAATCTATCGCATGCTCTTGGGTACTAAATGGTTTATTCCCTTTCTTCAATACCTGTCAATTGAAGTTGTTCAGTGCATATTTTACAGATATCTAGATTCCGATGTGGCGGGCCTTTTGTCCGGCTAGTAAGTGCACTGTTTTTCCAGATGTCAATAATTCAATATGGCGGACCACATGTGAAGTTGTTCTACCACTTATGTTACTCCAAAGGTGCATCTGCAACTACTCCCCATTTAAAATTTACGACACCTTTGTTTTAATTTAAGGATCATATTATTATAGGCCATTAATCTGGGTGCCCAGTTTAGTATTTAACTCAATATTCTCAAAGCAATTACTTGGCAAACCAAGGACAACAATAATAAAAATGATGTTAAATTAATAAAAAAAATCAGCGTCATTTGAAGAGAATAATAAAAAAAAACCTGTTTGAATAATTAAACACATTAAATGAATACAAAGTAAAAAAAAGTCGCGTGTGAACATGGGAAGACACGAGCACTTCGTTCTACTTACGAGGGGGGTGCGTCATTTGGAGTTTGCACGACATAACAAGCAACTCTTTATTATTGCGATCTGTTTTTCATGCATATTAGCTTTTCATCAGAGAGAGGTAGAGTCTAGCCAGCTTCCGGCAGGAAGGGACTGTTCAGCGAATACCCGAGTTTAACGAGGACGAAATACGGTGCAAAATAAAGAACCTGAACTCGAACTCAACGAGTCTGACTTGAAAGCTGGTCTGACGGGACGATCAGATAAAACGTCGTCCTTTGTTCCGCTAGATGGCGAGCAAATAGCATTTTGGAATTAAAAAGGGACGGATAGGGTTACCACCAAAAAGACCCCGATTTCTCCTCTTCTTCATACAGATTCTGCAAGTTTGCCTCTTGGGACGTTTTCTCTCAGGATCCCTTCTTTTAGTTTGTAGACCCGTAGTGGTCGGTCGCTGCGTTTGAACCCTTTTGTTGTTGTTGTTGCTGCAAGATCCCGTATTCTCCTTTTCACCCAAATGCTAACAAGACTTACACAAAAAGGCTGATGCAACTCGACAAGAAATGGTTAATTTGTCACAGATTGGTTGACCGGCCATCACTGCAGGCCGAATCCCGGGACCCGTCGTTCAAAATGAAAGCTATTTAAAGCTGAAAACCTCCGCTAGGCGAACACCAAACCAGGACAACGTCACCAATAAACGGATCATCCGTTTTATAACTTGGGAATTTTCGGTCGTCGCAAGGGAGACAACCGCATTACTCTCTGCGCGGGTCTCGTCCACCCCCTCCAACAACGTTTAGCAAACCACGGCCCTGCACTTTTCATTCCACCGGAGTGCACGCGGACACATTGTCCTGCATCAGCTGTTTTGTTGCTGCTGTTCTCCATTCGAAGATGTTACGGTTCGGCTCGGAATCTGACACCGCGCGCTCATCGCAGCGGCCAGAACGGACGCCCGTTGGGACCTGGGCGGACTGCACGCCACTGCAACGATCCGCTTAACAGCCGCTGATTTATTAAAGGTACAGCTGCACGGTTAAAGTAAGCCGGCTGAAGCAACTGATATTTCAACTGTCTTTCTATATCAAGATGTCGCTTCTTGTCATCGCGGAAATATGCGTAACCGGTGCCACAAAAAAGGGGGAAAGTTGTGGTCGATCGAGATGCGAAAAAAAAAGGAATTTGTTCTAATTTATTTTTTTCCCCACCTCGGTTGACCACAACTGTCCCCTTTTTTGCCTACAGACCGACAGAAATATGATCCCCGCAATCTACTGGACGGACGGTTTTGTTGACTCCCAATACCTCGAACACCATTCTCGGTATCACCCTACCAAAGGCTACTATACGAATAACTAATTAGTACCAGTTCTAGTTGGTTTAATTTGGCTGCTTCAAGGAAGCAAGATGCGATCATAGCGCACGAAATCTACCAGTCTGATTTCCACACACGTTTACACTCCATTCTAATGCAAGGCTTCTCTTAATACACTATCAAGCCATCTCGATAGTTCAGCCAATTTATTATTGTCCCCAGTATTTCCACCAGCTGTGTACATACACAGCCAACAACATTTGTGACTGCTGGTCTACACATAAAAATCCCTAGTCATCTCTGAAAATCTTTATTAGATCTCCCTTCAAACATCTAGAAGCCAAACTACATAAATCTAATATTTTCATTGTTGTACATAGTTAAAATCTAGAGAATCTATGCTAGTACATTTAGGGCGTGGACAAACAAAAGACATGGAATGGTTCCAAGATTTAACTTCGCATCGCCATGCGGACCGACGACCATCCAGAGCTGCACACCAACCCTTATGAGCCGACCGAACTCTCTCGAAGATCACGTGACAACAGCAAGACACCCTTTTGGGACATCACTGAGTGCGCGCCTAGCATTTCCCATTTACGAGGCGTTAATTCTATCATTACCCCAAAACCCGCGGGTAGTTACTGATAAGCAGGAGCTTTGTTTGAATCTTTCCGAAACATCAAATACGAATGCTTTTGTTCAGAGTAAGAAGATGAATACAATGAAGTCAATTTATCAAAAATTAAATATTTTTAAAAATAATATCTCGTATATGCAATTTTTTTTTCCTGATTAGAGTTAACCCTTTCCTTTCCATTTCTCAAAAAAAAAAAAAGATCCATGAATTTAAAATTGATGATTTGCACCTAAAATGTTAAAAGGAAATAATTGGCATTTTAATTCTAAAGTTACCGCGGGTCTTGTAAGCCAAACGCTGGTTTACCAGGGAGGCTGGCTGTTGGTGTAAATGAGTAAACTAAGCATCCGTTTTATCGCCGGATAGGCGACCCTCTGCTAGCAGGCAATCGCGGACAGCGCCTCCTCCTCCCGCCACCAAAGTTGTCTCCCTTCTGAGTAGGTCATCTCCCGTTGTTGAGACCGGTTTAGAACGACGACAAAGTGTCATTTGTGGGGATATTTACGCTTGTCCGTATTTATTGTCATGAAACAATCTTCCTGTCGTTCTTCAACCCATTCGTTGGAGATGAATTAAAGGCGGGCTTTCCCTCTGTACAAACTGCGCACGTAAGGCTTCAATAAAAAGCCCCCAGCGTATTTCCCGCCCGGTCTGTTCTATCGTCTACACTATGGCGCGGCGGACCCGACGAAGGCGAGAACGTCTAGCGCAAAGTTTCTGAAGCCCTTTGACGCTACCACCACCATCAACTAAAAAAATTACTTGTTACTCTCAAGCCGGCCTGTAATCTATAGCAGCTGACGCTGGACATCGACGCATGGTTTATGTAAAAGGTGAAGGTGTTTGGGTGGGGGGTCTCGTAAAATTGCCTCAGCCCAGACCGAAAGGTTCTCTACTTAAAAGGCACTGCCAATGGTACGTTGTTGCTCTATGCAGGTTTGGAAATCGTATCCGATTAGTGAAAGTGCAGGGTACCAAAAGAAATTATATTTGCTTTGCAGTCCTTAATACTTTCGCACAATCAAAATGCCCTTGAAAATCAATTAACTAAAGTTAATTGCAGGCGCGAAGCCTAAAACAAATTTCCAAAAGTGTCAGGCTTGATATATGATCTATAATAGCGCAGTACGTACAAGCGTATTTTTGTAATTAAAGGTGAAATAATTATAATTATAAGCAATTAGCAGCACAGTTACAGCCGACCTCCGCCTGTCTTTTAGTCCATGATATTTTCTTTCTTTGTAGGGGGTTTTTATTGGATACATAAAATTAATCGCCACATGTTTGTAGAAACACAAATCTCTCCCCCCCCGACATCATTTACTTTAATCTAAGGCATTGTACAAGCTGTCAGATCACGACGATAGTCAAATTTAACAACTTCAAGTGCGTCACAACAATGCAGCGAATCTCCATTCCTCGTTGGCCTTCACCCTGCTTTAGATGGTTAACTCTCTTATACTGGTCACCTTTCCAAGACAGAGTGTATAAGGTTGCGCCCATTCGGATCAGAAAATAAACAATACTGAAAACATGGCGATGCTCATAGAACTATGGTTTAAATCACAACAATGGCGTTGCCGTCAACCTCTAGCCCTCTTCCGGCAAATTTCTTTATCAACATAGCCCAGGTGCCCGGTGTTAATTTTCTTTTTAGAACTGCTATTCGACCGTTGAGCTCTATTTTCCGACCGCAACGCGCCATTGTAAGCAAAGATGAACGGCTTCCATTATTTAGACAATGGCAGCCAAGTACGGAACGAAAAAGTCATCTTTCTCAATCTCCAGCGGCTTAAATAAATAATAATAAAAAAAAGCCAAAAGATCGTCTTTATGTGGCGTTTGGGGTGACGTTAAATACGGAAGATTGTCATGGAAACTGCGTGCCACGCCGAGATTTTGGTTCTTTATGCCGGCCGGCAAAGGTGACCTTTCGCATACTGGCTGGCTGCGCCGTTTTATTTAAATATCTAACGTCAACTAAATGGTTATAATTAGATTCCAGCTTAGAGAGGATCGGACATTATCACACCCTTCCAACCATTTCCACCCTTTCTGCGAGGCTGCTAGTACATAACTCATTAATTCAATGAAGCAGACGACCGGAAGAGTATTGTCGCAGCCATTTAATTAGATAGTTTATAACAGAAACCTGCACGCTTAGGGAAAAAACCAAGTTCCATATCTGTTCAGCGTCGGTTCGTCAAAAAACTAATTTCCTAAGACAGGTAATTACCGTAACAAATTGAACGTAATTTTTATTTAAAAAATGGGTCACAGCCATTTACTTAAATCAAAAGGAACCGGCGTCCATTTTGGAAATCACTCGCGCATTTGTAATTGCGCTATTTCCTCCGTATGGGAAATTGTTTATTAAAGATATATTCCGTCCTACGCCAGTGATTCAAGCAGACGTCACCGGGTTGCTAGCGATTTATCTTGTGGTAATCAAAATCACCTTCCTCCTGTACGAAGTCGTTACGACGTCTTTAAAAAAACAAAAACAACAACAACAACAAACACAGTCTTACAGCGGCCATAGTTCACTTCTCACCACCGACACGTGACATCGCTCTTGTTTGCTTGATAAAAAGTTTTAAAAAACAACAACAACACAACAACAGAGGCTGTCAGGTGCGGGGTGTAATGTTCTGACGGAGATTTAGTCTCGTATTTTTCCATATTGTTTTTTTGTAGTTCTCAAACCTTTAATGCAACCTTCCAAAGAAAAAAACACAAAAAACAAACTATGAAAGATGTTCTTTAAATAGGCATCGCGCGCATATACACCGCAGCGTAAAGCAGTGGCACAGCTTCAGATGTTAATTACGATCAGTCGTTTGAGTCTTTTCGTTTAGTATAAAGATGCCCTGTTCATATTCCAATAACTTTTATCGTATATTAAATAGCTATAAATGGCTCCGAAAGTCGAATCATCATCCTACCTGATCGCTTCGTTTCAAAGAAAAATTTTTAAAAAATTGCTATTGTTTTTTGAAAAAGATCGATATTTCCATAAGCGTTTAAAGCGACGACGCAGCAGAACGTGAATTTATCCCAAGTCTCCTTGCTGAAACTCTCTTAACAACTTTTTTACGACGGCATTTTTGTTAACTCGCATCAACATTAATGGCAGTGGAGGTTCCTGTTGAAAACTGGCCAAGAATCCGGTTTACCGGTTTTGCTTTACTTCAGTACAGTGTGGACTGTATTGTGTTTAAGGTGGGCGCGGCACGTTAAAGGTCGTCCGTGAATTGTCTCCCCTGGCTGTTCACCTATCTGCCAGTTACTTGGAGCACTGCAGGCCGGCTGAGTACTTCTCAAACAGTGCTCTCCGTTCGCACTAGCTGAAGGCGACCAAAATTCATTCGGCCTCACTTGTCTGTCTTCTAACATAAAAGCAGAATAAATAACCCCTGCTCCTTTTCATCATTGCATGATGTCTCGTCTCGCGATTGCTAGGGGGACGTTTACGGCGCGGATTTATGAGGTCCGTCCACTACCGAGCAAAGCCGGGTGGAGAGACCAGGGTGTCGGGTATAACACGGCCGACTATCGCCAGAAATCGGCGCTGCTTTATCAGATCCTCTGGCGCCTCTGATACATTGTGGAACCGATCAAGACTTATGAAGAAGCAGCGACCCGGGTCACAAAACAGAAACCCTCACAAACTCTAAACAGCTTTAACTTTTGGTTACTACCCTTTATCGCATCTCCCATCGGTCGGTGCCTGCATACAATCGCCACCACCCAGCCTGGGCAGCGCCCAGTACGAGCAACGTGATATCGTCGTAAAACCCTCAGCTTCCTCTCTAGACTTTAATTAAAGTTCATTTCGAGGCTGATAGGTAACGAATGATAATCGTTTTTCTTTGGGGGCGACAAAAGAAAATTAAGGTATCGGGACCAATGTAAGGTAATTTCTCATCGGTCGAGTGGAATCAGAAAAGAAAACAGTGAGTTTTACTGGCCGTGTTGGAGTAAAGTTTCCGTCTTAGTTCTAGAAAGAGACGACAGGCGTCAGCACGGTTCGAATATATATCGCGGCAATATGGCGTAGACCTGATTGAAGATCTAACATTAAACCTTTTCAAACACGGGGTGTGTGTGTTTTCTTGTTAATAAGGCAATCTTTAGTGCAGAAATATGTTTCAACACTAGACAACGTCTACCAGAGAATTGTTTATTTTAATTTTAATAATAAAAAAACAGTCGACAGCGAGAAACATGAGTATATCCACCTATAGAAATTATTACATTATCTCAGTAATAATCTAGTTCCATTTGTAAGCTTTTGACTATTTTTAAAGACCTTATATAATATATAATTTTAAAATGTAAAGAGTTCATTCTCTTTCCTCTGTGGACATTTTATATGGCTTTCCTTGAAAACCGTGCGGAGATCTTAACGTGAATTTAAAAAATTTTTTTTTAAAATAAGGAATAATGTATCCAGAATTTTGTTTATAGTGTTCATTAACCATAGAAGAACAGCATCTACTTTTGTTTATAGTGTTTACCATTCGTCCACTGCCTTAGTTTTAGAAAACGTTAACTTCTCTAACAGACGAATTCATGAAAAAACGACTAGGAATATAAATCCATATAATGGTTCCACAAATAACATGTGAGCACCGGCTGCGTATGTTTGTTTATAATGTAAAATCTGCTGTCAGTACAGCATTCACACCTTTAGGAATCAATCAGAGCAACCCGGGTGTCGAGGGATACCCGGAGAGATCAGGCATGCGTAAAAATCATTTCACAAACCAAATCAAAACAAAGGATGGCCACAGAGATACACAAACAAGCTAATCTAATCCGAATTATCTCGAATCTCGGACGTTTCTCACATAAGCGAGATCTTTAATGTATTTAGCGTCGGGTCGGTTTTCAAACCATTCTCCATACATAAAAAAAAAAAAAAAATGCTATTAAATGTACTGAATCCATGACATGGTAATTTTACAAATACAAATGATGGTCCATCCCACGAGTCTTCTTTACTCCAGAGATTGAGACCCCTCCTCTTCCCCGTTCGTGGAAACTTCCTGCACAGAACCCTGGCACCGACCGCTACTCTGAAATATTCCATATTTCATGCATAAATCCAATTACACTGGTCAACACAATATTTTTGGCAGGAAAAGTGAGACTGGTTTCTGGGGTTTTCAAGGGCGCTGAATCCGAATCTGACATTTGTTTTTTCAAGTTGGGCTCTAGTTTTGGAGATATCACAGGGGGGTCGTTCGTCTGAAATCACCCATTCGCGACCATAACTAAACGTACAAAAAACGGCTAAATAGTGCAAAAAATGTCAGATATTGATTTTTATGATAATCCAAAACACAACACAAAGACAGTGTAAAATCTCAATCTAACAAGTTAAGTTAGATATAACATCATTTCATTTATTAATAAATGAACACTTTTCATATATTTCGAGAATATACAAAAAATTTGCTAAAAATTTGCTGAATTTTAATTCTCCAAGGGAAAAAAAACATTTACATAATCAGTTATATATCATAAATTAATGCAAAGCATTATTATACACTAGATTCTTAGTTACAATGAACACACAAAACAATATTTTTTCACAAAAGTGAAATTGACGTTTATACGATTTTCGCTTGTGAGCAACTTTCGGGCAGTCTCTCAAAAGGTTCCAGCAGTAGTCTGCCATCATGTGCTCATCCCATTTGCCTTGATACCTCTCTTCCATTGTTTTGATGTCTTGATGGAATCTCTCTCCTTGCTCCTCACTGTAATCACCAAGATTACCAGGAAATCTGTCGAGGGTGGCTAAACAAGAAATGAACTTTGATGCTCACATTTGCCCCTAGTTTTTCGTATGCAGTAAGCATCTTACGGACCAATTGCTTGTAATTGTCAGCTTTGTGATTTCCCAAAAAGTTTGTCACTACATCTGTGAAGGACACCCAAGCATTTAACTCAACCATTCATATGATTAGTGAAGTCAGAATCCCTCATGAGCGTTCGAATCTGAGGTCCATCGAAGATGCCCACCTTTAGCTTTTTCGATGGAAAGACCTGGAAATTGCCTGCATATGTACTTGAAGCAATCCCCATCTTTGTTCAACGCCTTAACAAACTGCTTCATGAGCCCTAGTTTTATGTGCAATGGAGGGAAGATGATTCTATCCCTGGGTACCAAAGGCTCATTGATGACGCTACATACATAATAATTATTATGTATTTTCTGATATTATTGAATCATTATAATGATTATAATCATTATAATGATTCAATAATATCAGAAAATTATTATTTACTGCTTCTATATTGAAGTATTTCAGGGAGAATTTTAGCAGTTTAGGCTTATTTGAGGCTATCAATATCTTCTAAACTAGAGCCAATCAGACAAAACCAATGTTATATTCGTAATCAGCGACCTTCAAAACCCCAGAAAACACTCCTAGATGGTCTGCCAAAGAAAAAAAATAAAAATTTGTTGACCAGTGTTATTAATGTATAATTACAAACCAGCACATACTTGTCAGATATTTCATAAACGTTAAAAAGAGAAAAAGGTATTTACCGAACATTTAGCACCCGAGACAATTTTTACGGAAATAGCTTCTTCAACGCCTGTTGTAAATTATTATTATTATTATTATTATGATTGTATTATTATTATTATATTATTATTATTATTTATTATTATTATTATTATTATTATTCTGATTATTATTATTATTATTAGTAAATGATTACATTATTAGTATTATTATTATTCTTATTATTTTTATTATTATATTATTATTATTTTTATGCTTATTATTATTATTATTATTATTCGTATTCTTATTATTATATCTTAGATTCTTATGATCTTATTCTTCTTCTTAATTCATATCTCTCTATTTGGTCAGTGCGTTTCCCTGTCTGCCCCGTCATCTCTTTTTGTTAAATATAAACCTTTTCTTAAAAAGGTCTCAAGCCTATCGGATTTCTTCCATGAAATGCGTGAGTCTTACATAAAATCTGGAGAATTCTCTAAAACTTCCAGAAGCAAAATATTATTAGTGTACTACAATTTTCACCCCGAACTCCCTCCCTACACGCCAAAATTGCGCATAAATTTAAATCACTGTTAATTAGATGGCAGTAGAATTCGATTTTTCAATTACCCCAAAGTCGACAAAGTATTTTGATTAAAGATTTACCTGTGCAAACATATCAGCAGGTGTACTCGTAAACACAAGCTAAAAGGAAATACATTTGTCATAATCCCACGAGGTGTAATCAGCCCCCAGTATAAATCTTGTTTATTGTCTGCAGCTATAATTTGAATCAATAACCGCAGTTTACGAATATGAAAACTAATGGGTTCTTTGATACGAGGTTAGGTTTTCATGAAAAAAATCAGAAAAAAAAAATCAAGGCACAGAAATATTCGTACTTTCCAACGAGACGGCTCGCAAGTTAGCGATCAGAGTTACATTACTGTTTCGCTTGCGGGAATCGAAATATTGCCAGTCTCTCGCTCTTCTTTGTCATCTGCTAAGCGGACATCTTTCAGTAAACAATTCGAAACAAATATTTTAAAAAATCTGGATAATTTGTTTCAAATTTCTGATGCTACGAGTTACAGTATTCTTCCACCAAAAATTACAAATTCCAATATAAACGTTGCAGACATCGGTTGTCTTATTATCTTCTTCGCAATTGCCACAAAGAGATTTTGTTCGAGCAGCCAATCGGAGTTAAGTTTTAGTGTTTCAGGGGTTACCCGCTGGGGAATGTCCACAAGAAAAATAATAGTACTGTTTGTGTACAAATAAAGGAATTCCGGTTTACCACATATTACCGATCTTAATATGTGCGCGCGCGTGTGTAATGAGAACAGTGCGTTCTTTGTGTTTTGCACGACAAAAGAGTCATTCCTAATTTAGTATTTCGACAGATCGGTAACCTTTCGATATACAGTCGACCCCACCCCCCTCCGTAATCGCGGCCCCCGGTTATTCGCGGAATTTTCCTTAGAACCTGACTAATAATTGTTCGTGGAAACCCCCGCATATTCGCGGAATCGCAAATATCTTCCGCGATTTTTTACGGCTTTTTTGTGGCAATATATATTTTATTAACCCTTTTTAACGCTAAATTATTAATAACGATATAATTTACTAATTTTGTAATATAAATACTAACGTAAATTCAGCCAAATATCAATATAAAACAAACGCTATTGGCTGGAGGTTTGAAAGTAGCCATCCGAGAGCGTTATTCATTTCTCCTCGCTGCTGATTGGCTGCTGCCCACGAGGCGCTGTCTCAGGCAGATGCAGCCCAGCATCATCCCCAGTTTACCGCGTGTAGCTATCTCGAGTGTTTCTCTGAGTGTTGTATTTTTTATTAAATTATTATAATATTTTTTTAAATTATATTTTACTTTATATTTTGACGTTTATAGGCCTTTTTATGGACCACGTCCAATATTCGCGGTTTTTACCTCTTCGTTGGTGCTCAAGGGACGTAACCCCCGCGAATACCGGGGGACAACTGTACTGTTACAGGTACATAATGAATATTTAGATAACGTAAAACACACAATCGAAACAAGCGAAAGACATAAAATAGAATCGCGTCGGTACATTTTCCAGGTTCCTATCGACGTTAGATTCTTCCAAGCGAGTTACCTGTACTCTACCTGCACGCACCCTGTCGCCGCCTTGTTCGCTAATATAAGCTCATTAAAGTTTCATGATATTAACTTATATTTGGCCGCCCCCCCCCCAGGCCACCTGTTCCAGTAGCTTTCTGCTTTCTGCCCTTTGTCACTTAACGTCTACTGAACCTCTTAAGAAAATTTAAAAAAAAACCAACAAACAACAACTAAAAAGGGGACTTTTTATTGCGGGCTATCAAAATTAAATATCTTTGCTTTTCTCAAGCGGGAAATACTGCCGTTTAGTTGATTAAAAGCTTTGGTCAGCGGCTAGGTCCGTAAAATTATGCCTACTTTGTGTATTCCAAGTTCCGCGCCGCCTCCCGTTTCTCAGGTAGCTAAGATGATAATGATTAGCGGTTCATTACCGGGTTGCGGCTGTCGAGTTTGTTCCAACAGAAACCTTTGAAAGGAAGCTCCAGGCAACTTCCAGTGACAGTCAAAAGATAGTATATGTTTATGGTGTGAAAACGAAATCTCTGGAATACCCAGAAGCAAAAGTACTTATCTGGTTATAATCTCCAGTAAATTATACCCCATTTGTACTGAATTCGGTTTGGAAGACGAGGCGCAGACACCCAGGTCCGTCACGAGTGGGTGGGCGCCCGGAAGACAGGGGCGTCTTCCAGCGGCGCCCTGACGCAGAACTCGGGAGGGCAGAGACTCCGCTTTTGTTTAAGCATTTTATTATAAAACAACCCCGCAGTTTATCCTGAAGCGTTACAATGAAAATCACCCATTATCAAATATATATATATTTTTCTGTTAAACCAGTTATTAAGAATGTGATTACCATAAAATTAACCTCTATAAGCAGAAGTAAAAGACGCTGAAGCTATCAGGGAAAAGTGCCAATTTGTTTGACTCATTAGATAAGAAAAACAAAAGTAGCCGGATGTTCTGCTGAAAATCCATAACCATGCTGCATTTTGAAGTGTATTTAAATGATAGCTTTATAATAGAAGGCAGACAACTCTGTTCCACTTGTTAGTGAAGAGGGTATTCATATAAGCCGTCTTGTACGTCTTCTTCTTCGAACCCGCTTTCCGTAGTCAGAATAAAGCATCCGCCGGAGAAATCCCTCTACTTTCAGTTTCCTAACCCAAGTGGAAGAGAATAGGGCGCCATGTTTTAGATGTGGGAGAAAACACGCGCGCGCGCGCGGGGCAGGCTGGGAAGGGTCGTAACTGTACAATACCCAGTGTGGAAAGCATCAAAATTGCTTCGGAAAACGAAAAAGAAGAAAAAAACAACAACAACAACAACCCACCCTGGGGACACGCAGGGGCCACGTTTAGGTAATACAACTCTCATTTCCCATCGAATCGTAATGCTGTAATGGTATCTGCAGATCGGGTCTGTAATTCAAGATAAACTGTTCTGCAGCATTTGGTTTATTTGCTTCCGTTACCAATAGATTCTGAACGGCAGCCATAGACAGAATATCGCCATCATAATCTGAAGGCGATGAAGCTGGTAAAAGGCGGCGCGGAGAACTACACAAAAGTAACTGAGACTGAAATTTTTTAGAAAAAAGTAATTGCTTCCAACAGGTGAGGCAGCAGTCAGTTCGGCCCGTGTTTATTTAACAAAACCAGTTTTCAGTACATATAATTTATTTCTCACCTATCATTAAGTTTCGATTTTATCAACAAAGAATGTTGATAGTATCATTAAAGACCGTATTTATAATATGTCCGACTCTTAGCGCGGGGCCTTTGTCCGCCGGACAGCACCTGCTGAATAGAGAGGCTCCACGCGAATTTGCCTCCGGGGTAAAAGGACCTGATTGAAAATCTAGTTTTCTGCCAGCACAAAGAGAGCCGGAGTTTATCAGCGTTGGAATCACGCTACCGAAATTATGTTGGTAGAACGCAATCCTCCGCATTTCTCTCGGGGGGCCTCGGCCACTTAAAGATTTTTATAGCCTATTTCTTCATCAAAGGCCATTTCCATAGACCGAGGAATGTATTCAGCTGAAGTGTGTGTCGGCCAGAACACAGGGGGAACTTCCGCCGTGTAATATTTTTGTAGTTTTCTCTTTTTTCAGCGGAGTTTATCTCTCGCCATATCAGCACGTGGTTAGTTTTCTTTTGAACAGAAATAAAGGAAACGAGATATTTGGGAGAAAATTGTCTCAGAAATAGTAATAATAATAAAAAAGGAGTAATTATTCTTTGCTATTGTGTTATCTCTTACACGATGCGTATCCATTTGTAAAATAGGAATGGCTTGCTACGTTTTTCAGCGCAAGAATGAATGGCCGTTGGTATAAAGAGGACTTTTGAAATCTACCCTGGTATCTGGTGGATCTGACTTAACGGTTTAGCGCGGTGATCCGTTATATTTCTCTTTCTTTTGATTTATATTTGATAAGATGTTTGATAACTAAGAGAATCGTGAACTGTTCGAGAGGAAATTAGAAGCTCTTAGTTCAACAACCTTATCGTATTTTTGTGAAAAGTGAAATTAGAAAGCTCGCCTACTATATTAAAAAGCATGCGAGAGTGTGCTCTCTCTCTCTCTCCATCCTCCCCCTCTCTCTGTCTCTCTGTCTCTGTCTCTGTTTCTCCATCCCCCTCTCTCTTCTCTTGTCTGTCTCTCCATCCCCCCTCTCTCTCTCTGTCTCTGTCTCTCCATCCCCCCCCTCTCTCTGTCTCTCTGTCTCTGTCTCTGTTTCTCCATCCCCTCTCTCTCTCTGTCTCTGTCTCTCCATCCCCCCTCTCTCTCCCTCTCCCCCTCTCTCTGTCTCTCTGTCTCTGTCTCTGTTCTCCATCCCCCTCCTCTCTCTATTGTCTCTGTCTCTCCATCCCCCCTCTCTCTCTTCTCTTGAATCTCTGTCCTCTCTCTTGCTTCTCCATCCCCAACTCTGCCTCTTTTCTAATCCTCTATCTCTAAGCTTTTTCTCTGTTATCTGATAGTTCTCTCTCTCTGTTCTAGTTGTCTCTTTCTCTAAATCTCCATAGCCATCCCCCTCAAGCTCTCGAGAGCGGGAGAGTAGGGAGCGGTCGATGGGGATCTCAGAAGATAGATCTAGCGGGCATCTCTCGGGCCTCCACAAAAGCGCGATCGTGTTCTCTGTCTCTCCATCCCCCCTCTCTCTCCTCTCTCTCTCTTCTCTCCTTCCTCACTCTCCTCCCTCCCTTCCCTCATCTCTCTGTATCTCTTGTCTCTGTCTCCCATCCCCCCTCTCTCTCTGTCTCTCTCTCTCCATCCCCTCTCTCTCTCTCCATCCCCCCTATCTCTCTCTCTCTCTCTCTCTCTCTCTCTCTCTCTCTCTCTCTCTCTCTCTCTCTCTCTCTCTCTCTCCCTCTCCCTCTCCCTCCCCCTTTTCTCTTTTTGGAATTTTAAAATATTCTTTTAAATAACTTCCTACACTAGTTCTCAAAAAGTCAAGTACAACCCCAAAGTCACGAACTGTAAACCAGATGTTTCTAACTTACAAGGATTTTCCTTCTAGTCGATCTATACCAATAAAATGTTAGTCAGCTTGTTTCAGAATGAAAACCGCAAATGTTCTCGATAAACTGTTCAGTACCAATCCCCACCATCATTACCACCAGCTGTCATCTTCATCGTTATACTATTCTCACGTCATCTATATATCTACTAAAGCTGATACTGTAGACACGAAGTAAAGTCTTTAAAAAATCGATGCACCTAATAACATCCCCAGAGTCACAAACATTTATTCAAACTTTTACAAATAAAAGTAATTATAAGACAACAAATCGCTCAGTAAAACAGATTATCACCGAACAGTTAAACCCGACCCCACTTACATCGTTTCGCCGGAGTTCAGGGTTGGTCGTTTTCACGTCGTTATTTATAATAACAGCATCTTACTTCTCGCTGAGAGGTTACAAACGTCCATACTAATTACAGTCATTCTCATTATTTCAGGCGATGATTAAGGTTTTCCTGTTTACATTTGACAACCGATCTGTAAAATTAAATAAATACACGAAGGTTGGCCTGAATAGGTAACGAGTAGCTCGTTCGGTCACCATGGCGGTAGTCCGGGCTGGGTACCGGACGGATTTCGGCCGTGTTCGCTGTCTCGCTAGTGGTAAAGTGTCCCCGTTCTCTTCTGAGCCCGTATCCCACCCCCTAATACTGACTGCATCTTCCTTCCTCTCGCTAATAGTAGGCACGTTCCCCGATTAGCCGGGGCTGCAGTAGGTGTTCTCGCTCAATCCCCGATTAGCCCGGGCTGCAGTAGGTGTTCTCGCTCAATCCCCGATTAGCCCGGGCTGCAGTACGTGTTCTCGCTCAATCCCCGATTGTGTTCTCGCTCATTCCCCGATTAGCCCGGGCTGCAGTAGGTGTTCTCGCTCAATCCCCGATTAGCCCGGGCTGCAGTAGGTGTTCTCGCTCAATCCCCGATTAGCCCGGGCTGCAGTAGGTGTTCTCGCTCAATCCCCGATTGTGTTCTCGCTCATTCCCCGATTAGCCCGGGCTGCAGTAGGTGTTCTCGCTCAATCCCCGATTAGCCCGGGCTGCAGTAGGTGTTCTCGCTCAATCCCCGATTAGCCCGGGCTGCAGTAGGAGTTCTCGCTCATTCCCCGATTAGCCCGGGCTGCAGTAGGTGTTCTCGCTCACAGGTTAGGAATGTGAACTTTTCGTGCAAACCTCCGAAAAAAGGGAAACAACCCCCTGACTTTCCATACATAGACAAAAAGCAAGAAGAAAAGATCTCTACATAAATTCGTGACAATTAACTCTGAGGGAGCAAAATTAGTCTCTTTCGAATATATTCTATTCTAAAAAAATTGTCAGTGATGCACGGAGGTTTCTGTTCATCCATCTTTTATATCTGTAAGCAATTTAATTGTTAAAAGTTAAAAATAAACGGTAACATACTCAGGAAACTGATTACACAAAACGCGATACGTGGATTATATTAAACCTGTTTATAAAGAACGGGATATAACTACAGGATTAGCTGAATACGATTAATTGGATTAAATCTACTCTAGGAAGTTCGATTAACAGAAAGAAAATAAAATTCTCTTAAAAATTAGTATATTTTGTGAAATAGTCGATGAAACTAAGCGTATTACGCTTTGTCGATCAAATAATAATAATAATAATAATAATAATAATCATAATATAATAATAATAATAATAATAATAATAATAATAATAATAATAACAACAACAATAATAATAATCAATTAATAATAATAATTAATAATAATAATAATAATAATAATAATTAATAATAATACTAATTAATAATAATAATAATACTATATAATAAATAATAATAATAATAATAATAATAATAATAATATAATATAATAATAATAATAATAATAATAATAATAATAATAATAATAATAATAATAATAATAATAATAACTGCCTTTTCCTCATTCCCCGAATTCTTTTTCGATAAAATTTTATTTCGAGTTCAGTGATGTTTTAAACCGAACCTTGTGCCGCCATCTTCCGGCCCGTACCGTCAGCACGTGTTCAGCTCCCACGTCTTGTCATCAACCAGCTGTTCTTTTGTTTCCCCCCCCTTCCCCGACTAACCCCCCCCAACAACCGACAGTTATTCTCGTTTGAACACCAATAAAGTTTCTTACGAAACAGAAAGAAAAACTTGGAACTCACCCCTCAAGCACAAAGGTTTCTCCTGTAGCGAGTCACCCGCAGATCATTTAGAAAAGAACTTCATCGGGCTGCATTTAAAGAAAAAAAAGAAAAAAAGAGTCACACGATGCTTACATCGAGGAGCAGAGGACACACGTTGCAGACAGTTCGATCTCTTTGAAAAAAAAAAAAATTAGAGACGTATTTTTCCCTTTTATAAGTTTACGACGTTGTAACAGATCCATTAATTTTTACAAAATTAACCCTATACCCCCCAGATATTGTCGAGTCGTATATCTAAAACCTAGGAAACGCGTGATAAACACGATCTGACAGCATGGAGCCTTTAAAAAACAAACAACAACAACAACAAAAAAAGGGTGTAAAAATATGAATTTCGATACTTTCTCCTTTAGTGATATTTATGAATATAAAAATGTGAATATGACGTAGCCAACAAAAGTCGTGGTCCACGGACACGTCATATGGCTAGAGACGCCTTGTAGTAGGCCAGTTACACAGAGACTCGGTGAAGGTCGTTCCCGTTGTACAGTTGCTCCTGGTGAACAGACGATCATTGGGTCGACACTGCTCCGTAAATCTGACAATAGTTGCTGGCAGTTGCAAGATCCAGACAATCCAGCAGAAATCTCTCACCGTCCGGGATTACGCGCCAGACGTTCGCATGACATAGTCGATTAGCCAGGGCAGGGCTTTGCTATCCAAGATGAAAGTCGGTTGGATTTATATTTCTCTGACCGTAGGGTGGTGGCAGCACCGAGGGGAACCCTGAGCTGCTTCCAATGTTGGGCAGACACGTGATGGCGTGGGGATGGATCACTGCTACTTTCCTGATGATAGTTCGAGTGATCGAAGGTGCTGGGATACAACTGTCATCGGTATGCGATCCAGCCCGATCTAGGGTTGTCACTGTGTTTCTTAAAGCCAACGACATCGACCTTTCACCCATTAAGGATCTCTTTCAGATGCCCTTAAATATAACCCACGCGATGTGGCCGTGGCCTTGACCCGCAAGAAGCAAGAAATACCATATAAAATTAACAGGTATCACATTTCAAGCATCCGGCTTCATAACAGTCGAGGTGACTTCGCCCAATAATAACAATGCTAATCATATTGTGATCGTCAGATTCCGTATATTTCCGGTAGAAATCGTGATGCGATTTCTCCAGCCACAAAAAAAAGTAATGAAATCCATGGATTAAAAACAAAGACATTTTTTTTCTATAATTTCTTCATAAGTAGAGATAAATATATGACATTAAATTCCAATACACGTAGGCTTTTGCGACCACTATGCACACCTGAGCGAAAAGAGCTACCAGTTGGGCGGAGATAACTCAGTCTGCTCGTCACTCCTCCGTCGGTTGATGCACGTAAAATATCAACTTAAGAAAAGCAAAAAAAGGGAAACCCACTGGGTTAACTTCAAAGAAATTCCCCTATTTACCGAATTGTTTGGCTCAGCACTCTTTGTGTCTCTGTGTGTGTGTGGAGGCAAGAAGAAGTCGGCCCAGAGCGGAGATAAACACACAGCTATCAACTCTCGCCTCGGCTGCCGATGTTCACGTCGGCGTCAATCGAACGTAAAACGAAGGCGCTAAAGGTCAAAAGGTCGTCGGGCACCAGACTTCAAAACGGAATTGTACAAACGTATATCTCTGAATTCCTATATTTTCTCTCATATTTCTTTGTCGTTATCTTTTTTTTTTTTAAAAAAAAAATACACAAATCTAATCAGAAATGTTTATTGTGGAAATTAGTACGACGATACGCTCTTTAGTTCTTTTGAACAAATTTAATATAAAAGCAAAAGTTATGTAGAAACAAACCGCAAGGTGGCGCCTGTTCATAATACATCTTACTCCAATTCCAAAACAGTTTCTTTTATAAAGTGGAACATTATTGCGGCCCGTCTCCCCTTACTATCAGCGCTCGTCCCTTTGTTGTTGTTGTTGTTGTTGTTTTTAAATGGTTAAAGTTTGTACCCGTTGTATTGAGATCTGTGGTTTTACCGAGAGGTTTCCATTCTCCACCTCAGAAAAGGTTTCTTTATCCCCGCTCCAACTTTTATATGCATTCATTTCAGGCTGGATGATAAAAACCTTGTCTTGGTTAACAATCAAGACAGTGTCTTCGTGGAAAAAAGTGAGCTTACCTTGCTTTTCAAATTCGTTTTATCTCTCCAGCCTCCTCGTACAAGAAACAACAGTGTAAAGATTAAACTGTTATATCTCACGTACATTTTTTAATTTTCATGGCGATGTAATCGGTTTTATTTTATCATCGAAATTAGCTTTAATCGACTGCCTTTAGAGATTACTTATTATTGGAGCAACTTTAAAGGGGAGTGGTAAAGGTGAGAAGCTTCATCAAAGTAATACAAACAGACAAGGATTAGCCGAACGTACAAAAATCGCCGCGGGTACAAAACGTGTGGAATGGCAGGTAGCATCATCAGTTTCCTTTCAATCTAAAATCATGCAGCAACAAAACTATAGTAGAGGAGACCCAGAAACACGTGACAAACAAAACTATAGCGGAGCGGATCCAGAAACACGTGACAAACAAAACTATAGCGGAGCGATCCAGAAACACGTGACAAACAAAACTATAGCGGAGCGGACCCAGAAACACGTGACAAACAAACTATAGCGGAGCGAATGCAGAAACACGTGACAAACAAAACTATAGCGGAGCGGACCCAGAAACACGTGACAGTCAAAACTACAGCGGAGCGGATGCAGAAACACGTGATAAACAAAACTATAGTGGAGCGGACCTAGAAACACGTGACAGACAAAACTACAGCGGAGCGGACCCAGAAACACGTGACAGACAAAACTACAGCGGAGCGGATGCAGAAACACGTGACAAACAAAACTATAGCGGAGCGGACCCAGAAACACGTGACAGTCAAAACTACAGCGGAGCGGATGCAGAAACACGTGATAAACAAAACTATAGTGGAGCGGACCCAGAAACACGTGACAGACAAAACTATAGTGGAGCGGACCCAGAAACACGTGACAGACAAAACTACAGCGGAGCGGATGCAGAAACACGTGATAAACAAAACTATAGTGGAGCGGACCCAGAACACGTGAAAACAAAACTACAGCGGAGCGGATGCAGAAACACGTGATAAACAAAACTATAGTGGAGCGGACCCAGAAACACGTGACAAACAAAACTACAGCGGAGCGGATGCAGAAACACGTGATAAACAAAACTATAGTGGAGCGGACCCAGAAACACGTGACAAACAAAACTAAAGCGGAGCGGATGCAGAAACACGTGATAAACAAAATTATAGTGGAGCGGACCCAGAAACACGTGACAAACAAAAACTATAGCGGAGCGGACCCAGAAACACGTGACAAACAAAACTATAGCGGAGCGGACCCAGAAACACGTGACAGACAAAACTACAGCGGAGCGGATGCAGAAACACGTGATAAACAAACTATAGTGGACGGGCGAAACACAACACGTGACAACAAAACTACAGCGGAGCGGACCCAGAAACACGTGACAGACAAAAACAGCGGAGCGGATGCAGAAACACGTGACAAACAAAACTATAGCGGAGCGGATCCAGAAAACGTGACAAACAAACTAATAGTAGAGGAGACCCAGAAACACGTGACAAACAAAACTATAGCGGAGCGGATCCAGAAACACGTGACAAACAAAACTATAGCGGAGCGGATCCAGAAACACGTGACAAACAAAACTATAGCGGAGCGGACCCAGAAACACGTGACAAACAAAACTATAGCGGAGCGAATGCAGAAACACGTGACAAACAAAACTATAGCGGAGCGGACCCAGAAACACGTGACAGTCAAAACCACAGCGGAGCGGATGCAGAAACACGTGATAAACAAAACTATAGTGGAGCGGACCTAGAAACACGTGACAGACAAAACTACAGCGGAGCGGACCCAGAAACACGTGACAGACAAAACTACAGCGGAGCGGATGCAGAAACACGTGACAAACAAAACTATAGCGGAGCGGACCCAGAAACACGTGACAGTCAAAACTACAGCGGAGCGGATGCAGAAACACGTGATAAACAAAACTATAGTGGAGCGGACCCAGAAACACGTGACAGACAAAACTATAGTGGAGCGGACCCAGAAACACGTGACAGACAAAACTACAGCGGAGCGGATGCAGAAACACGTGATAAACAAAACTATAGTGGAGCGGACCCAGAAACACGTGACAAACAAAACTACAGCGGAGCGGATGCAGAAACACGTGATAAACAAAACTATAGTGGAGCGGACCCAGAAACACGTGACAAACAAAACTACAGCGGAGCGGATGCAGAAACACGTGATAAACAAAACTATAGTGGAGCGGACCCAGAAACACGTGACAAACAAAACTACAGCGGAGCGGATGCAGAAACACGTGATAAACAAAATTATAGTGGAGCGGACCCAGAAACACGTGACAAACAAAACTATAGCGGAGCGGACCCAGAAACACGTGATAAACAAAACTATAGTGGAGCGGTCCCAGAAACACGTGACAAACAAAACTATGGTGGAGCGGACCCAGAAACACGTGACAAACAAAACTACAGCGGAGCGGACCCAGAAACACGTGACAAACAAAAGTACAGCGGAGCGGATGCAGAAACACGTGACAAACAAAACTATAGCGGAGCGGACCCAGAAACACGTGACAAACAAAACTATGGTGGAGCGGACCCAGAAACACGTGACAAACAAAACTATGGTGGAGCGGACCCAGAAACACGTGACAAACAAAACTACAGCGGAGCGGACCCAGAAACACGTGACAAACAAAACTATAGTGGAGCGGACCCAGAAACACGTGACAAACAAAACTACAGCGGAGCGGACCCAGAAACACGTGACAGACAAAACTACAGCGGAGCGGATGTAGAAACACGTGACAAACAAAACTATAGCGGAGCGGATGCAGAAACACGTGACAAACAAAACTATAGTGGAGCGGACCCAGAAACACGTGACAAACAAAAAATTAGTGGAGCGGAGCCAGAAACACGTGACAAACAAAACTACAGCGGAGCGGACCCAGAAACACGTGACAAACAAAACTATAGTGGAGCGGACCCAGAAACACGTGACAAACAAAACTACAGCGGAGCGGACCCAGAAACACGTGACAGACAAAACTACAGCGGAGCGGATGTAGAAACACGTGACAAACAAAACTATAGCGGAGCGGATGCAGAAACACGTGACAAACAAAACTATAGGGAGCGGATGCAGAAACACGTGACAAACAAAACTATAGTGGAGTGGACCCAGAAACACGTGACAAACAAAACTAGCGGAGCGGAGGGACCCAAAACACGTGACAAACAAAAATATAGTGGAGCGGACCCAGAAACACGTGACAAACAAAACTACAGCGGAGCGGACCCAGAAACACGTGACAGACAAAACTACAGCGGAGCGGATGCAGAAACACGTGACAAACAAAACTATAGTGGAGCGGACCCAGAAACACGTGACAAACAAAAAATTAGTGGAGCGGAGCCAGAAACACGTGACAAACAAAACTACAGCGAAGCGGATGCAGAAACACGTGACAAACAAAACTATAGTGGAGCGGACCCAGAAACACGTGACAGACAAAACTACAGCGGAGCGGATGCAGAAACACGTGATAAACAAAACTATAGTGGAGCGGTCCCAGAAACACGTGACAAACAAAACTATGGTGGAGCGGACCCAGAAACACGTGACAAACAAAACTATAGTGGAGCGGACCGAGAAACACGTGACAAACAAAACTACAGCGGAGCGGACCCAGAAACACGTGACAAACAAAACTACAGCGGAGCGGATGCAGAAACACGTGACAAACAAAACTATAGCGGAGCGGACCCAGAAACACGTGACAAACAAAACTATGGTGGAGCGGACCCAGAAACAGGTGACAAACAAAACTATGGCGGAGCGGACCCAGAAACACGTGACAAACAAAACTATGGCGGAGCGGACCCAGAAACACGTGACAAACAAAACTATAGCGGAGCGGACCCAGAAACACGTGACAAACAAAACTATAGCGGAGCGGACCCAGAAACACGTGACAGACAAAACTACAGCGGAGCGGATGTAGAAACACGTGACAAACAAAACTATAGCGGAGCGGATGCAGAAACACGTGACAAACAAAACTATAGTGGAGCGGACCCAGAAACACGTGACAAACAAAAAATTAGTGGAGCGGAGCCAGAAACACGTGACAAACAAAACTACAGCGGAGCGGACCCAGAAACACGTGACAAACAAAACTACAGCGGAGCGGATGCAGAAACACGTGACAAACAAAACTATAGCGGAGCGGACCCAGAAACACGTGACAAACAAAACTATGGTGGAGCGGACCCAGAAACACGTGACAAACAAAACTATAGCGGAGCGGACCCAGAAACACGTGACAAACAAAACTATGGTGGAGCGGACCCAGAAACAGGTGACAAACAAAACTACAGCGGAGCGGACCCAGAAACACGTGACAAACAAAAAATTAGTGGAGCGGACCCAGAAACACGTGACAAACAAAACTATAGTGGAGCGGACCCAGAAACACGTGACAAACAAAACTATGGTGGAGGGGACTGAGAAACACGTGACAAACAAAAGTATCGCAGAGCGGATTCAGAAACCGGTGTTACTAAGAGGACTGCCGCTAACTGAAAGTGACAATTCCACTAACCGATCGCTGTTGTTAATGTCACCCTCGTCTGTTTTTTTCTTTCTGCTTCTCTGCGTATAACATCATTGCAGGACTTTCCACCACTAAACATTAAGATCTTTTTAACACAAACAAATAAATAAGTTTGTCTACATCATCTATCGATTCCATAAAAGCTAATTGGTGATTGTAAAGAAAATCGCGGGAAGGAGAATCATTGTCAGAGCTATGGTAAACCGGCGTGGATTTTAAAGTCTGAGCAACTCAACGACGGGCAGACAACTTCTTCGTCGCGCCGCGCAGGGCTTAAGAACTTAAAAGAATTTCTGCGAGCAGTCAGGTCTCCCGTCTACAAGCAGTCGCGTCACGAGACCTCCGCTAGATCTACACTCTACCCAGCAGTCAGAATTCAACGGACGACTGCGGACTGAACACTGTGTTCTAAGAAACGCCATTTAGGAACTGTTTGTTAAAAATGATCCAGCAGATCCAGATAATTAAACGAAAACTTTCCCTTCTTTCCCCGGCCCTGCCACCCCGTTAGTTGTGAAGCCAGAGGTCTAACGCGACCACATCTCGGTTGTTGCTGTGTTGTTTTTGTTGAAGATATTAAAGAGCTAACAACTGCATAGATTCTCGTGCTCCTCTACACCTATTATTTCCACAGGTTGGTCAGCACTTTTGAAAGTCTGCACCTGCCGATAGAAAACTAAAGCTGATAAAAGACGAATAATCCTAATCACCGTCTTTGATCTTCATCAAAGACTTTTTTTCTTTCTCCAACTAAGAAAGAAAACCGCGGTTTGATCGCTCACCGCGTTTGTATCTCTCTTTTACGACCGCAAGGGAACACAATTTCTCGCGTGCAGAACTTAACTCCGCTGGTTTAAAAACAAAGAAAGGCATCTGACTATCAGAGCAAAAAAAGAACGAAACAATACATGAAACTTTAAGAAGACCATGAATGGAATCTGCGGTTAAAAAGAGAAATTTAAAAAAAAAATTCTTTCTTACGATTAGCGCAGTGATGAAGAACTGTATTTTAACCCTACCATCTCTTCTGGTAAAAGCCAGACATACACAAACGCTACTCAATAATCACGATGTAGGAAGATATTTTTTCATAGCGAAACCCCATCCCGACGTTTTGAGAGATCTAAGGACGACTGGCAGTAATGAGGTAGACGGCGATCACCCGTGGGGAGGTAGTTAGTTACCTGGTTGCGACTGGAGGCTCTTGGGCCGCAGTCAAGGTGCGAGTCAGTCGAGAGTCACCAGCAGAACATTCACCGCGTGTACCGAACAGCCCAACTAGAAACTCTTCATGTTGGAGGAAATCGTAGAGCCCGGAAGACGCCCACACGGGCGTCTGCTAAAAAAGAGGAGAAGAGACCATGGTTGGGAGGTAGGGAAAACCGAGCCTGTTCCAACCGGGAATCGAACTCGGGCTCCTCAGCCACAGCAGTCCAGTAGTCTCTCTCCACTCACCCTGGATTACCTGTCACACCACGCGAAGGTATAATAAAGTGAACGAGTTTCCTTTGACGACGATAAGCGCATACGCACTACGCAAAAATCAAAATTTGGGTTAATTAAAATAGCTAGGTAAAGTAAGATATCTGGATAGTTTCTTGGGAGAGGCGGAAACGTGTAGAGATATTCTGGGTTGTGGACTTAATTTTAACAGAAAAACACTTCCGCTTCAGTGATAGCAGCCAGCATTCGCATTGTGATAAACTGTGATTCAAAACTGTTTCGTTAATATAGTTCCATTTAGCTCCGTGGGGAATCTTTGGTTAACCTGAAATTTCTGAATCAGTGGAAAAGCCGCGGTTAATACGTAGGTGGAAAAGCCGCGGTCAATACGTAGGTGGAAAAGCCGCGGTCAATACGTAAGTGGAAAAGCCGCGGTTAATACGTAAGTGGAAAAGCACCCGTTTAAAACTGAAAGTAATTCTGAAATGCATGCCGTGTACGAGTACACGAACCAAGCGACGTACAGGGCAGATTTCAAATACCAGTCATCGCTAAAATCATTCGTATTAACGGGAAAAACAATTTTTTTGACTCGTGTCAAATTCGGTTCAATTTTCTCCCCCCCCCTGTTTGTGCCATTAGAACTTATCAGACGGTGTCTGCTGTATGCCACTGTCGATGCTTGCGTTAAAAATGCGACCAGGGTTCCCTGAGCGCTTCCGGGACAGCCAGAGCACCCGCTCACATCAGTTATCGTTATTACTAAACAGCTGGACACGGGCAGAACTCGCACGCGAGGAAAGTAGAAAAAAAGCAAAACAACAACAACACAACATCAGCTGACGGTGTCGCTTTGCTCAAATAATAATAATAATAAAGAAAATCTGAATTCATGTCAATCTCTATTTGTATGCGTGAGACACGTTTTTATCGCACAAAAGTAAGCAAAACCAATAGCCATGTAACCCAGCTGATCAAAGTTTTTTTTTTAAATCTCTGGTACTTTGCTGTAATTATTTCAACAGGTGTTTCAAAATACAAAGCACAAATACAGGTAAATCAGTGTATATTCACAAATGCACCCAGAGATCTGGTGAAGCATTATACTGTCAGCACGTTTATATACCTTCAATAATAAACTGGACTTTCTACGCGAAAATTGCTCACTGAAGCGAGTCCTTTAATTTATCGATGCACATGGAATTAATCTAAGTAAGTTTATTTATGATTTTTCTTATTGTTCGCTTTAATATTTATATTTCCACTTGTAAATCTCTTTTTTTAAATCAACACAAAATATGTGTGTGTGTGTGTGTTTAAAGTGAAGAAGAAACAGACCTTTATTATTAGGTTAGCGCGACGGCTCCATCGTTACATACCTACCTACCTATGCTCGTGTCCATAGAATGCAAATATGTTCCCGTCTATCAGAAAAGCCCGTCGTGGGCTTAAGTAACAGACGGATCGCACCTGTAAGTAGTTCAGTCAATTTACGTCATATTTAGATGTAGAGTTCAGCCGCGTTTCCATCGGTCATCTCTGCCACCTGAATCTGCCCACCTCCTCCGCTCCACAACGGCGGCTGCTGACTATTAACTGGCTTCGGAACCCAGTAGAACTCGGAGGAATTCCCCAAAACAGGGGTCCCGTTTGATGCAGACTCGGCTTTGGCGCCATTACTTCGAGATGTACGGCCCCTCTCCTGCGAAAAGGGGAGAAATAATAATAAGGAAATGCTTCAGAACGGTCAACTTCAGACGGTAATCAGATTTCAGTCGGACAGAACTCACTCCGGACTGGATCCGAAGAGCGCATTAAGAGATATCCACGATGCTAATCTGTCTTGTGTTTACCGCTGCTAAACTCGGTGGCAACCAGTGGGCGGCGGGCGGGTAACCATTGCCGACCTGACGCCACAAACAAAGCCAAGATAAGCATTGCGACCATCGCTTCCAGTGCCCGAAGTTTGTTTTAAATAATGGCAGCAGGCACCAACATAACCGACTTCTTTCAGTTGTAATTAACTCCCGTAAACGTGGCTTTTGTCGACCCACGGCTATCGGTCTGGGCACGTTGAAGTTAAAAGGTCGCTGGAATGTTCGCGTCCACCGAGTCTGGTCCTGGCGCCATCACTCGTCAAACGTGGGGCAGGGAGGAGAGAGAGAGAGAGAGAGATCTAATCTGATCTCTAACCTAATGGTCAGTCGATTCCACCCCGTGTGTTCAGAAAGCACTCAGATTAATTAAAACCTACTATCAAGTCGATACGACGGAGAATAAATTAAGAACCCTGATCGGAAACGCTTGCAACGAGAAAATACGCTAAACGGTTGGTTAACAGATAGAACCCGGACAGAGGGGTATCTTGAGTAGACTGAGCAGTAAGAACTACAATGCGTTCTTACCTCTTGCACACCAATGCAGCAGTCAGTAAGAATCGAAATTTCCTTCGATATTTGTAAGCTAGAAATGCTTATTTCTAATTCGTAAAAGCAGCAAAAACAGACGGTAAATTAAAGTTCTTAGAGAACTATTCGAATTTAAAGGCGAGATTTGAACATCTCTCAGAATCGGCCGCTGTCTGCGAGACAGACAGTTGGTTAGCGGAGAACCGGCACCCTCAGGTGTGGCGGCCTACACGCCCTGGTGTGTGATCGGGTTGTAGTTATTCGCTTTTGCTGATGTTCCGTTCGTCGCTATTGTTCACGTCCCGTAGACTTTCGCTGGCCTCCTCAGGAGCGAGGAGAGGGGTGCGTCTCTCAGGCTCTCAGTAATCGGACCAGACATCGCCCTGACGCGCCCCGTCTCACGTCTGACGCCAGCGATGCTATCAGTCACCTGGAGCCGCGACTGCAACGACACCAAAAGGTTAACGAGACCAGCTAATTTCGGCTCGGAGACAGAGCATCAATAAACGCAACCCAACCCCACCCCCCAGCCACCAATCTTACCCTTCGCGATGCCGACGAACCGGCTTTCGCGTAAAACACCGCAGATCTATCATCCGAACTGGGAAGTTTAACAATCAGATGGCAAAATTGGCGAACGATGGGATAGCTAATCTATCTTGATAACCGATGGCAATCACACAGAGGTTACCCCAAGCAATAAAAGAGGGGGGTGTAAATCGCGGACGAGGAAGTAGCAATAAGTAAAATCCCGTACATCGCGCGGATATGACTGTCTCTCATTTTAATTAGCGTGGAATATAAAATGTAGTCTGAACGTCTAAGAATCTCCATCTTCGATGACAAAGAGAATTAGGATAAAACCATAAAAACTGAAGTAAACTGTCATTTCAGATCTCTGTAAATTGAACTATTTAGTGCATTGAGACACAACTTATTTGGATGCTTTCAATTTAGTGATACTAAACGTAATAAACACACTACCCCTGGAATTATTAAAAAAGCACTTACTCCAAAATATTGGTAACACATTGCGAGGGAGGGAGGGAGAGAGAGAGAGAGAGAGAGAGAGAGAGAGAGAGAGAGAGAGAGATGATGGAGAGAGAGAGAGAGACAGAGAGAGAGATGATGGGAGAGAGAGATGTAGAGAGAGAAGGAGAGAGAGAGAGAGAGAGAGAGAGAGAGAGAGATGAGAGAGAATGATGATGGAGAGAAGAGAGAGAGAGAAGAGCGAGAGAGAGATTAATATATATGGAGACGGGGAGAGATTTAAGTGTCAGAGGAGTAACCAATTCGGATGATTAGTGCTGGATGATATTTTGTGGCTGTATTTCCTTGTTTTTACTTTGTATAATTTATTAGAATGTATGTCTCATGGATTGCGACCCTTGAACGGAAGAAGACGGCCTGTGAGGAGGTTCATCCGGTACACTCCTTTGATAGCACTTAACGTAAAATGTATTTCAAGGATTTTTTTTAAAAAAAACTTATTTTTGATTTGTGAAATTCTGGTAGCCGGCTGGACCCTGACCCGAGGGGGTTAGCCGGTGCACTCCTCTGATAGCACTTGGATTCTAGCTGCCCACTGGACGTTCTCTTAATCAGGTCCTGAAGAAAAACGACTTTAAGCCCCTAGCCACCAGCCAGCCAGCCCCTCTAGAGGAAAAGAGAGGGGGAAATCGGTCACTTGTCCGGCACGAGACCATCGCTCGGGCGGTCCGACTCGAATTTACTATTTTGTAATCCAGCTCCTGCGTTCCCGTTTAAGCCCTAACCCACTTAAACAGTCCCCGACTTTGATAATTCCGCTTTAAAGATGACGAAGTGGTGCCAGCCAAAATATGAATCAATGTCGGCTCCGTTATTTATTGGATTCCGCCAATTGAGAAACCTGCAGAAGGCCGAGCTCCATTTGATGTCGATGACACGGCCGCTACCCGATACGTTCCATATCATTGGGAAGGCGATTATCAGATGGCGAGCTGCGGGAGCGCTGCAGTTATCATCAATAATCGCGATCTGCTACTTAAGACTCGTCTGCTTTTCCACGGTATTGGGTTTCATATCGAGCGACATTCTTGAAGACGGCCAGCAGCCATTCCGGTAACTCTGCTCACCACCTCTAGCCGGCCGGCCGAGGGTTAGGGTTAGCGAGATGGAAATCGAGTTACATCCAGATGCTTTACTGGTTAATAAATAAAAGCATTGACTACGTTTATTGGTGCTTTTATGTGTTTTGAGTTTAAAGAAAAAATTACCAACGTTTCTCAAGTCCTGAAATGGAAGAGCATTTCACAGACAGACAGACAGAAAGACACAAAAACACATACACACATACACACACACAACAGACAGACAGACAGACAGAAAGACAGACACACAGAGACAGAGAGACTGACAGACAGACAGACAGACACACACACACACACACACACACACACAGAGACAGACAGACAAAAAACACAAACACACATACACACACACAAGACAGACAGACAGACACAGAGACAGAAAGACAGACACACAGAGACAGAGAGACTGACAGACAGACAGACAGACACACACACACACACACACACACACACACAGAGACAGACAGACAGAAAGACACAAACACACATACACACATACACACACACAGACAGACACACACAGGACAGAGAGACTGACAGAAAGACACATACACAGAGACAGACAGACAGACAGACTGACAGAAAGACACACAGACAGACAGACACAGAGACAGAGAGACAAACAGAAAGACACAAAACACATACACACACACACACAGACAGACACACACAGAGACAGAGAGACTGACAGACAGACAGACAGACCACACACAGACACACACACAGACACAGTCAGACAGACTGATAGAAAGACACACACAGAGACAGACAGACAGACAGACTGATAGAAAGACACACATAGACATGTAATAAGAATCTAATCATAAATGCAAACATAATATGGATTTTAAATATGTGTGTGTGTTTTTCTGTCTCTCTGTCTGTCTGTCTGTCAGTCTGTCTGTCTGTCTCTGCGTTTGTGTGTGTGTGTGTGTGAAATAATAAAGCATCTAGACAAATCACTGAAATTAACCGGACAAAAGTATTAAATTTTTCAAGCTTTAATCTTTTGGTAATTCGAACAAAATGACGATCATTTAATGGCAGTGAAAAAAATAATAATTGTACATTATGAAAGTAAAATCAAGATAAGGATTTGTTTTTAATTGAATTATTTTTAGCGTAAACATTAAAAGTTTACCAACCGTTTGGCTTTCAAGAGAACAACAACAAAAGTGCAGAGCCTCTGTTTGGTATCGACCTCAGTCGGGGGAGAGAGAGTAGGTGCAGGGAGGGAGACGCTGGTCTGTGGGGTCCTATCGGAGAGAGAGAGAGAGAGAGAGAGAGACGGTAAGAGTGGAGGGAGGGAGACCGGTCTGTGGTGTCCTATCGGAGAGAGAGAGAGAGAAGAGAGACGGTAAGTGGAGGGAGGGAGACCCTGGTCTGTGGTGTCCTATCGGAGAGAGAGAGAGAGAAGAGAGCCGAGAGAGAGAGAGAGAGAGACGGTAAGTGGAGGGGTCATATCGGAGAGAGAGAGAGACAGACGGTAAGTGGAGGGAGGGAGACCCTGGTCTGTGGGGTCCTATCGGAGAGAGAGAGAAACGGTAAGTGGAGGGAGGGAGACCCTGATCCGTGGGGTCCTATCGGAGATAGAGAATAAGTGGAGGGAGACCCTTGTCCGTGGGGTCCTATCGGAGAAAGAGGGTAAGTGGAGGGAGGGAGACCCTGAGCCGAGGGGTCCTGTCGGAGAGAGAGAGACGGTAAGAGGAGGGAGGGAGACGCTGGGCCGAGGGGTCCTGTCGGAGAGAGAGAGACGGTAAGTGGAGGGAGGGAGCCGCTGGGCCGAGGGGTCCTGTCGGGGAGAGAGAGAGAGAACGGTAAGTGGAGGGAGGGAGACGCTGGGCCGAGGGGTCCTGTCGAAGAGAGAGACGGTAAGTGGAGGGAGGGAGACGCTGGGCCGAGGGGTCCTGTCGGAGAGAGAGAGACGGTAAGTGGAGGGAGGGAGACGCTGGGCCGAGGGGTCCTGTCGAAGAGAGAGAGACGGTAAGTGGAGGGAGGGGAGCTGGGCCGAGGGGTCCTGTCGGAGAGAGAGAGATGGTAAGTGGCGGAGGGAGACGCTGGGCCGAGGGGTCCTGTCGGGGAGAGAGAGAGAGAACGGTAAGTGGAGGGAGGGAGACGCTGGGCCGAGGGGTCCTGTCGGAGAGAGAGAGACGGTAAGTGGAGGGAGGGAGACGCTGGGCCGAGGGGTCCTGTCGGGGAGAGAGAGAGAGAGAGACGTAAGTGAGGGAGGGAGACGCTGGGGCCGAGGGGTCCTGTCGGGAGAGAGAGAGAGAGAGAGACGGTAAGTGAGGGAGGGAGACGCTGGGCCGAGGGGTCCTGTCGGGGAGAGAGAGAGAGAGAGACGGTAAGTGGAGGGAGGGAGACGCTGGGCCGAGGGGTCCTGTCGGAGAGAGAGAGACGGTAAGGGAGACGCTGGGCCGAGGGGTCCTGTCGGAGAGAGAGAGAGACGGTAAGGGAGATGCTGGGCCGTGGCGGTGCTCGTAACTTCAGACCAAACACAATCACGGAACTCGCCAGTTATCGTCCGATCTCAAGAGAGAGAGAGAAAGAAAACAACAACAACAACACACATAACAAACCGAAACGTCCTCTTTAATCAAAATTTAATAAAAAAAAACGTAATAAGTTTTGATCGTCGCTGAAACTTATCTGGAGCTGGAGCCCGGTCGTGTGAGCGGCCATTCATCACGGGGCTGACTCCTGTGTCAACGCGCCATTTATTCCCTTTCTCGGGACGCTATCGCCATTACAATGGGGCCGGTCCCGCGCTTTTAATGACCGCGCAGCTCGGACCGGAACCGCGTGACGTATTGACTGCGGGTTGAGTTCAGGCCGCCAGGAACAGGCAGCGCGTCTCTCTTCGATTGGAAACGTCGGTGGGAGCATCACCGATTGTGGCTTATCTCCCGGCCGGCGCTGATACTTCCCAGAGAACGGTCGCAATAAAACACCGCATTAAGGGGGCGCCCCCCCCGCATTATTTCGCTCTCGCAAAAACCCCTGACTTGATAATTTTTTTTTCCGTAAACTTCACTTCTAATTCCCAGCGGTTTGATAAGGGCTGAGTTGAGCGCCGAGAGCCCCTCCTCATCTCCCCCCCGCTCCTCCGCTTGTCGATAGCCGCTCTGAATGTGCAATCAAGAGTCGGGTCGGGCCCTTAATTCATTTGTTGCGATCTCCGCCAGATAAACTCTGCTGAACGACCGTCTCTGTAAAGCCCCTCCACTCTCCCTTCTACACTTGCGTCGATTTCCTGCAACAGACAGTCGGGAATTTCCGCTTTATTTAGATATTTTCTCTTGCTTATTATCAGTCCGAAAAATAAATACCCGACTGGATAGGATGTGTATAATTGCTTGGTCCCGCGGGAGTGCTTATCACTTGATGAGACTATCTGATCGGCTGCTATATCTGCAGCCCTCCTAACCCCCCATGGGAACCCTTTGCTATCACCCAGAAACCCAAGCCTAATAAATAGAAATATTAAGGTCCGCATGACTGGTACGCAAAAGGCCCTCAACTCAGACAAGAAGTATCTATAGAAGAGAAAATTGGTAATCAGTTCCCATTTCCGAAATACGAAGCGGAGATCATTAATTTAGAAAAATGAGGCGGCCTCTCCCGTATTGATCTATTGCCAATTGTTTGCGATCGATAAAAGCACTGGCGAGACTGGTGTTGACAGAGAGGGTTTCTACTGACTTCACTTCTAGCGTGTTTCCTTTATTTAGATAAACTGCCAGCCGTTTGTCGCACAATCGACCGTATTAACAGCGCGTTCGTAGTCTTCTCATGTTAGGGAAATACAAAGGGGCGTCGGGGTAAATAACAGGCGGGCGTGGTGTCACGTGGACCCCTTCTAGACTGAGCTCAGCTATAGGTAGAACGCAAACGGTGCTATGCAAAGCTATCGTGTAGTAAAACATATATATATGAGAGCTAATTAGTGAGATCAAAGCAAATGATACACAACCTTGGAGACGTTAAGAACGCAGTAACATACGATCACCGTTCTCTGACGGTGTTGATCCTTCTTTCCTTTCCTTCCAAGTATCCATAAAGGATTAGAATAAACGCCTTTTAGACATATCTACACTTGCTAGTGTCGTAAGGGAAGAAGACACTCACTAGCCAGCATCCAGGCAGGCCGGCCGGATGCTGAGGAGAGTACGGATGGCGAGCTAGAACGGTCCTCGTTTAATCCTTAGTGAGACACGGTTGGCTTTGCGAGACCAGTTACAATAAACCAAATTGATTTATTTATCGGTAATAATTTGTAAAAAATCTCTTTGTGTGTGTGAATAGTTTATCTTCGAAGTGTGCAGCGACGAAAATCGACCTCAAGTTCGATTACAAAAAAAATAAATACAAAACTGAAGTAGCAACATCGCCGTGATGTCGGCCGGGTATATGGGAACTAGCTCCATCTAGCGGGTGACGACTGGCTAACTGTTTAGAAGCGTCTGCGTCTTGCGTACTAAGCTCAGCGGAAGGCAGACGGCTCGGAGCGAGAAAGAATAACAAGGTTCACATTAAAATTACCCGTCGCCCAGCTAATAATGTAGACGGACAACCTTTAATTTAAGTCGCTACTTCTTTCCGAAAGTTAAGAACACTGAAGGATTCTAGTGGCTATCGCTCTCTCCCCCCCCCCCCCGGCTCGCAGTCGTTGTCACACACGACGATCTCGCACCCAGGAGAAACGATTCGCCTTCCTTCTCTCCGTGCAGCTTAATTGTCCCAGCCCCCCCCCCAGCCCAGTACTCGGCTAATTTACCATAAAGCCCGATAACACCTCACCTCGCCGATTAGACCGTCTGTGTTACAATTCCCCGCAGAGTGAGTGGTTCCCTTTATCGGCCGTGCGACTTAATTAATTCTTTATGACTGGCTTTCGGTGAAGGAAGACGGTCGGCTGATATTCCCCGATACACGTCTTTTTTAAGAGCAGCATCTTAATAGGCATTATCTGAAAGGCCTTGTAAGAGACAGCAAATGGTAAAGAGGCGACGGCATCGAGAGTCCGCGCGCGCTAAGCCTGGCTTGCTCGGACACACTTATCTTTCTTATTACCGGTTGTGAGAGACTATTATTTGTAAATCAGATCGGCACGCGAACTTCTTACTTCCACCAATATTCATTATCCTGGTTAAAAGATTAGCACCCGAAAGCTAGGCGCGATGCTGGCTACCGTAAAAGGGAACGGCAGACACGGCGTTGTCGCTAGCGCGCACACACACACACACACACACACTCTTTCTCACTCTCTCACTCACACTCACTCACACCCCCCACAAGCCGAACAGCTGATGTCCACGAGCGGGTTGATCAATGCGATGCAACACGGAATAATTGAAGAAAGGGTCACGGCAGGATTGCTCCCGAAGCTACGCCGTCTTTGTTGCGAAAACAAGCATTTCGCGACCTTCTGACGGTCGGTCTGTCGACTTTAATTCGCGGTCTCAAGCCGTCGCTACCCCGATAGCCAGTAAAAAAAAAAACGGGGTGGGAGGTGGGGAGAGAACCGACGGAACCTGGCCAACGGTCGTCGCTGCTGGAAGGGAGAAGAAGAACCAAAAAGAAACATAAGGTTTGTAAACTCGCACCTCGATTACGTTTCGCCGTCGCCACCGCAGCTCCCCCTCTCGGCAGCGCCAACGGACAGGCGGTGCGTTTTAAACTCGGTGGAAAACAGGGGGATGCGTTAAATTAGCCAAAAAAAAAAAAGAAGGGGGGGACAGGGGTCAGGGGGCGGGGGGGGGTCGTGCTTCTCGTTTCGGTTTCTAAAACTGTGCAGAAGGGTTTCTTTAATGTTAAATGCCTAAAAGTATTCCCAGCGTACGGTATATACTTTCAAAGAAGTACTTAGGAGGCGCCGAGGGTACGTACAGCGCACCGACCTGCACCGCGCACCCCGGGTCCGTGTGGTGGCGATGGCCGGTTCTTCATTGAATCAGATAACGAAACAATTTAGGGGAAAACGCCGGGCGGCGATACCGATTTTCTCTCTCTCTCTCTCTCTCTCTTTTAAAAGTCATAATTGGAAACCTCTAAATTAATGAGCGTCTGAACGAGTATCAGGGGCGACAATTTAACGGCCTCTAAGACGAGCTGGGAGGATAGATAAAAATTAAAAAAAAAAAAAAAAATCCAAGATGGCCTCTCGCCGCGGCGGGGGCTGTTTGCAGCTCTAATGGAGCCCGCCCCCGTAAAGCTCATTCCCCAGGATGAACTTGTAATTAGCCGAGCCCGGTCGCCGGCGCCGTGCGGCTACCTTAACGAATTTTGTCTCTGGGGATAGACCTGCTCCCCCACCGCGACGGTGCGCAGCGTGATTGGTCGGGTCCCTGCCTAATTTCGCTCTGAGATGTTAGGGAGAATGTTGGAATGGTTTTTCTGCCTTTGGGGCGAAATTAACCGCACGTGATGAGAAAACCGTTTATTGCTCGAAGATGGAGAGACGACGGACGACCCGCTCTGGCGGCAGATCGCGAACCTCGACAAAAAGCCGACACTCGACTATCAAAACCGACGAAGAGGGTTCCCCGAAAATGTTCTCCACCTGCTTTTATTTTTGGACCGCAAGCAAGGCTTAATCGGCCCTTTAATTAAGTTACTGTGCTCCACACTACACATCTCACTCACGTGTAAGTTTGTTTAGTAACTGTCTGTCTTTTGCCGTTTTAAAATAAAAAATAATTTTAGAAAGTTACACATTTTTATTTGTTACTAAACAACCAACAGAAGAAATACCAGTGGCTGGCCGAAGATAAGTCCACCACCTATTGAAAGTTTCCGACACGTGGTCTAATTTGATTGTATGCGAAACGCGATTTCACTAAACTGTTTCGTCTTCAAAAAAATCTCCCTTTTTAAAATTATCATTTAACTGCGATGCTACTACATCTGATCCCCCCCCCCCGAGCTCTAAATAAACGTGGATACGATCCCTTTTCTCTCCTTGTTTTATTAAAGTATTATCGCGGTTTGGATGTCCAGAATTTGAGTTATCTACTCTTGAGTATTTTTTATGCCAGCTGGTAGCTGATCGGTCTGTCAGATCCCCTGACGTTGCACTGTGGGAACAGGTCGAGGCGAGTTTGCCCTGTTTCTAGCCTCACGGCCGACGGGAACTCCTTTACCGACCCATACACTCGTTCTCTCTCTCTCTCTCTCTTTTTTAACGTGACAGTGGTCGTTGGCAGTAAATTACAAAATAATAAAAAACAACAAACAGCAGTCAAAAGAAAACCAAATAGCATTTTAATTTAATATTTTTTAGTAATTGATGAATGGAATTTAGAAAGCAAAATCAGATTAAATCACAAGTATCACGTTAAAGGGCAGCAGACACGAAAGTACACGGAGCAGAAATTTAAACATCTGTTTTGCATTTTAACACGTTCGGGGAGAAATTTTCGGGACTTAGATTCGGCAGATAATCCTGTAAACTTCTCGCCTGCCCGACCGACACCGATATCATTTACCGTACTTGTTTCAATAATCGCACGGGCGTTTATTAGGATATGCGCCTTTAAGGAAAAAATAATCTTTCTTTCTGACAGCAGGTGGGCGATTACTGGATATCGTTTAAATGAATTAAAAAAAATATATATTTTTAAATCTTAAAATTTACGACCGAATGATAGAATCTTTAATTCAGACGTATGCGAATGTTTAAGAAATCCCCAAATTACCCTAAACTGCCCCTGTGAATAACGAACAAGCGAACACCAGAACCTGATTTGTGTCGCCGGTACGTGGTTTTTCGAAAAGTAATTGTATGGCAAAAGATAACTCTCTGGTTTACCGGTAACTCCAGTTACTTCCCTTGTCGGCCAGCCTAATGGAGAAATGATCCCTCTAACCGCAGGCAAGCGCTGTACCGCGATCTGCCGTCCCTCATCTCTGGTCCTTGGTGTGTGGTCGTGACCGCGATGTTACGTTAGCATCAGGATTCGATGCCAGTGCTAAGGGAAGACGAGGAACGTAATTCGGTTTTTACGGACCACCGAAGATTTTCTAAATGCCTCTTCGAGATAATTTCTCGGCCATTCCGGTTTTTTTTTTTCTTGTAACCCCTGACTCCTCCTTTTCCTCCCTTAAAAAAAAAAAAAAAAGAAAGAAGAAAAACTGCACTGGAATTTCTGTGGAGATTTTCCAATTAACCGCTTCTCGGCGTTTTCACTCCGAGTCTCGTGTCGTGGCTGTCCGGTCGGTAAAAGGTTAGTTTCTTTACTCCGATTGCATTGTTAAGAAAAAAAAAGAAACAAACAACCCGCCTCTTTCTAAAAGTTATTTTATCACCTAATTGGAATATAATTATTCATTAGTATTTACTCGACTAGCAATAAGTTAACACTTGAGATTCTCCTCTCTCTTTCCCCCCCCTTTTTTTTTCGGAAAACCTTCTCAGGGCTCTTAAACATCTATTAGTCTCCCAATCACCCGCTTTAAGTGCTCCAGCCCATTACTGTTGGCAAGGACGTTCTGCTTCTTCAAAACCCCGGCTTCACGAATTATCTCCTCCTTCAAACACCGGGATTTCTTCAGCGAGAGTGGCGACCTCTTCCATGCGTTTTTCCTACCTCCTCGCGGCTCGCCGAAGTCAGGACCGACAGCTCTTACGTTCAATTTCCAACTGTATCGAGAAGCGAAGTGAAAAGCGGTATAAAATTACAGCGGTGAAGCGTCTTCAACAGGAGGCAAACAGTGTCCGATGTCATGCACATCTCTGACGTCATCGTCAAATACAAATCTTTCGACAGTGAGAGGGCGACCTAAATGATGAATTCTCTTATCATCGATTGTGTTTCTTACGTTTGTTACAACGACTGAGAAAGTAGAAAATAAAATAAACAATAAAAGGTAAGTAAAATTCATTATTTCTGTAAACAATACTAATTAATAAAATTTACTATTGTACCGATTTGTTAACAGTTTCTACGCTCGAATTCAGTTTACGAGGCTAAGACGCGCAAGTTATTCTACGCATCTGCCGGTAGTCCCTATCCAGTTCCCTCCCTTTAATTTTGTTTTATAAAACGATCTCGCTAGACGCAGGTTTTTACCTTTGCACATATAAAAAAAAAAACCTGACTTTATCGTTGTGCACATTTAACATCTCTTTGCTGCCAGGTAACGATCATTCTCGCAGCGGTGGACATTATTGCATTAACTCGTTTTTAAACGAAGCATTGAGTCGTTATTGGGTGTTTTACCGTGTCAAACAAAAGGTATATGCAACGTAATAAGTCCAATTAATTCCCGCTTTGTTTCTTCCCAGGGCCTACCTAGTCCACACCCTTAATCTAGTATTTTCGCACTGAGATACAACTATAACCTTCAATAGACCCCCATTTCCCAACATTATCCCGACTGACGAGTTGTTGTCAGCCGTCGTGTAATTCCACGAACGGAAGAGAAAAGGAAATATCCGAAATTACTTCGGACGATACATTTAATTCTCACTTCCACTGCAGGAAGTAGGCATTAGTATATTTTGAATTCATATTTTCTAAAATATGATGATGCTTGATAGCAATGACGGCAGCAGTAATGAGATGAGCTTAAATCAGTGTACCACGCTGAGCCATACAGAAATCGAATAAAGCCATCCCCAGGATTAGCAAAGCGGTCGCCGCCAGGTAATCAGTGGTGAAGTGAAGACATCTCTCCACCATCCTCTCGACCCGCGTTTGGGAGAGCAACTACTCGGTGGCCGTCCTTAACGCCAGGAGGAAGTTCTAGCATCGACGGCCGTCTCATCAGCTGAGGGTTTGATTAACAACACAACTGCGATCACAGGTGCGCTTTTCTTCTGAGGGAAGATCCCGCTGCCTACTGCGCCAGACGAGTGAATAGTTTTACAGTTCTAAAAACGCGAACGGTAACCGCAAACAGGGCAGCTGAAGGGAGGCCAGGCTGCTGGCCTGGTTGAGGACTCGAGTTCGAATCCCGGTCGGAACCGCCTCACTTTGGCATACTTCCTTGACGTTGTGATCGTTTGTTCTCCCTCAGCAACCCGCTTCTAAAACGAAGAGGTTTCCTGTAGTCGCGGTAGCCCTCGGGAAGTCGGGACGTGTACTGTGAGGAGGGAATAAAAGAAACGTTTTACAGCGACTGCCAGGCGGATTTCAAAAACGAAATGTCAGCCGCGAAAATTTTCCAGCGGGGTATGAGATCGGAGAAAGGGGGGGAGAGAGAGAGAGAGAGAGAGAGATCGATCGATCGATGGGGCGGCGAAAGTGTTTTCAGCGCTTACATCAACAACTTCCGGTTTTTTTCGGTAAGGTTAAACAAACGAAACAGACGGGGTAAAGAAAGACAGAATGGTTTAGACCCCACCTCCAAAATTAACACTTTTTTTTTTTTTTTTTTGCTTTTCAGATTAGTTGGCAGAAGTACAAAACCCAAGAATTCTCTATGATAAACAGTCCGGATGTCCCGACCGACAGATCTCTCTCGAGGGACGAACGGAAAAATTGCCAGAGCGCAGAGAGAGAGAGAGAGGAGAGAGAGAGAGAGAGAGAGAGAGAGAGAGAGAGATGAGAGTCAGTACAGAGAGAGATGAGAGAGAGAGAGAGAGAGAGAGAGAGAGAGAGAGAGAGATGAGAGAGAGATTAGAGAGAGAGAGTGATGTCAGTACAGAGAAGAGATGAGAGAGATGGAGAGAGAGATGATGTCAGTACAGAGAGAGATGAGACAGAGAGAGATAAGAGAGCGAGAGAGAGAGAGACCTGAGACTTTGTCGAATTCCTTCGTTTCGACGCGACCTCTGTGCAGTCTGCTGACAACACGAATGTCGGACATAAGCTCCTCATTCCTAGTTAAACCCGTGATTCTGACAGAGATTAGGAAATTGGTGACTTCTGTTCAGGCCACTTTTAGTTAAAATACATTTCTATTATTCGGCGGTTTAATGTGTGGCACATTTTGTCTTAATTATAAAAAAAAATTAATAATAATAATAATAATAATCCCTTTCATTAATACCCATTCTACAGTAAGTATATCATTCTCAACAAGAGTACTATTTGAAATAATAATAATAATAATAATAATAATAATATATAATAATAATAATAATAATAAACAGATCCATCACGGTATATTGAAGTTATGTAACATCACCAGCTGCTGACAGGTGAAATCGTTGTAACCATCAATGGTCCAGTCATCACCAGACGGAGAAGCAAATATAATTTTATTTTTCTCTATCCAGTATTAAGTATTTCATACGACAGATTTTAAAATCCGTATTTGAAGGAAGTTACTATTTTGCGTTAAATATTACGAAGAAGAATACAACAAAAAGCTATCTTCAAATGTCTCTTTCTCTCTGAAATGATTGCCAGAGGTGCTTGGTTATTTTTATATTCCATCTTGAAAACAGGAGCAGCCAACTTTTATCGAGACACACACACACACATTATATATATATAAATTCCCATAACTTGTCATCTCTAATTTTTCTCTCAGATAGCGGCGCTCAGACACAAAGTGTTGACAGTCCCGGGCGCCGACTAACCGCTTATCAGTGGACGGAGAGAGAGAGAGAGAGATAATCGGGACGAACCTCTGCAAAAGCCGTTTGACTAAAGTAGCATAAAGAGGTCTGCGAACATCCTCACTTCCAAAGAGTCCCAGAGATGAGAGCAGCTGACGATAACTTGCCGAGGCAACAGCCAAACAATGGCTGTAACTTCTTCAAAAGACCCCGCGGGTTATCTGCAAATTGGCTGCGCTTCTTCCATTCCCCGATGAAGCTAAACGGACAGTATTTCACTGTTTATCTGCGATTTGGCGAAAAGCTGCCGTGGTAGAGTAATTAGGCGAAATACATCAGCAAACGGCGTTTTTTAAAAAAAAATTATGCGAGCCATTCTTTCCCAGCCATACGTTTCTTTGCATATCTCCAAGAGAATCGAGCAGGATCGATGGAAGAACAGCTCCGATAATGTACAAATTTCCATTACGAAAACAACCAAGCAATTGTTTAGGAAAAAAAGAGAGGTAATGTTGTGAACAATATTATAATTGTTATTATAAATATCTCATTCAAAATCTTTTAATACTGCTATTATCAAGCTAAAAGAATTTTCATTTTACTGCCTTTTATTTGAAAATCATCAGGCCGTTTCTGTAGAGAGAGGAACTATAGAGAAAACAGTTGGAAACTTAATTTGCAAGTTTAAGAAGCAATTTAAAAATTTTAACAAAGAAATGTAAAAAGGTTGGGTTTATTATTTTTTTAAAATCACGTTTATCAAAAACGGACCATTGTTTTAAACCCGTATTTTTGTGTTTATTGATCCCATTGTTTTTCTGTGAAGAAACTTAGATTATATTGAAAGTACGGGGCTGGTATCCGTCAACCGTCCAGCATTAAAGACCACGGAAACCGTCTTTGATCTACAGAACCAGCTGGGGGAGACTGGAGCTGAAGATAGCGGACTGATCGGTGAGACTAATGTTGTAGGCAAACCTGTCGAGGGGAGAAAATCCTATACTCACACAGGAAAGAGACGGTCCCAGAGTTGTAGTACTTGAGCGCACGCACGACTGGAAACCGGTTCAACCACGCCATCGACCTTGTAATAGTTTGCGTCATCCGCTAACGTTAATAATAATAATAATTCATGTGAAGTCCCCAAACCCCACCAGGCGGACCGGATCGCAAACTAGGGCTCCGACAGACTTCTAAGTGAAGTCGGCAAGCTATCGGTTCTCTGACCAGTTACGACTCCGGTTTGACAAAAACCAAAAAAAATATGGCGGTACAACCAACCCTAATTCTTCAAACTAATCTGACCAAAATGTAATAGATCTATAAAAATAACAGAATGCGAAAGAAAACTCTCTCTCTAATAAACCGCTAATTGGAAACAAAAGCAAAGTTAAAAATAAATAATTAACCCTTCCTTTTGATGTCACTCGTTTTGGCACAATATCACCTCTTTAATAGACCGGCAGGTAAACATTAGACATTCTCCCCCTTTGATTTCGCTTTCTTTTTTGTGTACAATTGATTTTACATAAATTGTGGAATTAATTCTGTCTTTAAAGGAGACAGACACAGGATTGTCGGATTGCCTGATTAAAAATGAGAAAAAATATTCCGAGTCTCGGGACAATTAGAGAGATCAAGGGAGATAACGATGCTGCTAATTCGACGTCACGTGTCGTCCGATTTCATAAGGACAGCGGCTTGGACTTCAGAGTACAAGCACCAAACAAAACAGCAAAAAGTTGTTTAAAATGTTAAGATGTGGAGTCGAAGACTTTCTAGGATTACAAAATAAGTAATGATGGATCTTAGCCAATTCACAGAGAAACTATCGACCTGGAAGAGGTAGGGGGGGGGACTGTTAAAAAAAAAAGGTCTTTCTTAATTACCATAATATAACAAAGATAGAAAATACGCAATTAACCTTGACGAATTTGGTAGAAAGGTAGATAAGGCATGGGAGAGAACTCTGGGATGACTTACTATCCATCCTATAACATTTCTTATTTCATATATTTTGAAGACAACAAAAAAAATGTGAAAAAGTTAAATATGTTTCAAAGTTAGAAGTTTATAAAGTTTAAACATGAAAGATATGTACTGAGAAGAATTGAAGCTATACATTTTAAAAAAAAGTTTCTTATATTTGTGTTGCATTAAATTATAATAGAGTAAAGAAACTGAAATATGCATGTCAGTGCATAGAAAGGACGCACACACATTGATAAATATTTAGCTTTCTGCAGAAATTCTGCTACTAAAACTGTTGGCTCTGCTCTATTTTGATGAGCTTTGCACATTTGTGATTCTGAAAGTTTGCCCAATGAAATTAACAATTCTTTTCAGATATTAAAAGTAAAATCTTATCCTGATGAAATTATTAACGAATGTAGTAAGGCTATTCTAATTTCAAAACAAACTCAATTGAAATCAAATGTTACACTTCCCTTTCATCTGGGAATAACTGATAAAATCTGTTTTTCTTCAAACAAGAATTTTGAGGTTTTACTTGTAAATGTTAAAGACCCTCATAAATACTAAATGTATCCCTGGTATTTCTTCCATTTTATGTAGTAGTGAAAACGTCGACACCAGTGTTAACATCCTTTAAGTATTAGGGTCTCTGAGCAAAAATTGTTAGTAGAGATTATCTCAAATCTGCATTTGCTTTGCATATATTAAATCAATCATAGAAGCTCTCCCATTTGGTTCAACAGCAAATGAATGCTGCTGAGAAAAATCAAAGCATGCATTATTTCCCAGCATGATAAGATTAACAAAAATGAGGCTCTTAGAATTGTTATTAAAACAAAATTTCTATATTGAAGTTATAACAAGCACCACAGTTGAAAGACATTCTGTTTACACTCAATCAGTATTTTTCTTTTCACATCCGAGTCAATTCATAATCTTATTTGCATTTCTTTGAATATTATTTCCATTATTCTATTTTAGCCCTTTTGCTTTTAATAAAGTTGAATATAATGTCAGCAAAAGCCGTTATTTCCATAACTTAGGTATTTTATTCCCATTATAAAAAGTCTGTATGATCTCCATCTCTTTGATACAAGTGTTTCCCTAAAATTTTAGAAAGATGGGGCTCAAACTTTATAGAGTTTGAATGAAGTAGGGCATGGGAATTGGAAACTGGGCCACTCAAAGGAGCCATGGAAACCTACACTGATGATCGATGGTTGTGTGCCCTATCACAAACTCTATATCCAAAATTATACTAATTATGTTGCGTTTTAAATATACTTACCTTCTGGCCTCCTCAATTTAAAAAATAATTTGGAGTCTACGCACAGCATAAAAATACTACAAAAATAAAATAACGAGGAAAAAATTGCCTTTTCAGAAATTTTTGAATGTTTTTGTTGTGCGCTTCTGGCAAAATTGTAATGTAGAGATTAAGCATTTAGTTAATGTGTCAAAAATCAAGGTGGATTATATTTACAATCAATCAAAGAATCTAATCATGAATTTGAAAGAATTTTAAATAAAACTATAAAATAAAAATGAATGAAAACAAGAAAGAAGGGCACTGGAACACAAAATAGCAATGGGGAATTTTTCATTAGTAGAGTGGTGAACCGCTGTATTTTTGACAAGCTATTATTACTATTACAGTGATGTTCTTTCAGCCAAACTTCATTTTATCAATGAAACAAGAAATGTAGATCATGAAGTGCTTATCCCTAAAATTCTGAGGGGAAGTTCAAAGATTTCCTCAGATTCAGTGTAACTAGTTCTATATTCTACAAAAAAATATTGATCAAGCCATATGTACTGCGAAGAGTAATACAAGGGAGATAGTCGTTTAAAAAATAGAAGGGAGATAATTCAAGCAAAACTTTTCACGGAAAGTTTAAAATGATAAATAGGATTGAATCCATTTAAAAAAATTGTAAAATAATAGATGCAACAAAGGCAAAAAAAAACAACAACCTTTTAATACAGAACAGGCAAAATCTTCAAAATCACCTAATGATTCTGAGGGACTGGTCTTAAAACAAATGATTTGTGGTATTTATGATTTTTAGTGGAGTTAATTAAGGCACACCTGATAAAGTATATTATTTGAAAAATAATCAAAATCTCTAAAAAATATTAATTGATTGTAATAATAAAATAACACAGAATCCTGCCATCAGGTTTATTTGTTGTTGTTGTAAGTAAAATAAACTCTCATCACAATAATCCATAAAAATAAATAAGTTAGCATCTCTTGGATTTCAATATTTGGAATGAACAAGCAATTTGTAATGACGACTTGAAAGAAATCTAAAATATTCAAAACTAAGCATTAGCTTCCTCCTTTTTCTTTGTTAAATAACTAATTTGACTGCAAATCCTGATTTATTTTGCTGTTGGTTTCCTATTTTACTATATGATTCTGTGATAGATATTTTATTGAAAATCAGAAAACAACATGGGGGAGGTATAATGATGAAATAATCACAAATAAAAAATTCCAAAGAATGAACATTGTGGAAGAACTAGTCGTCATGTACTCAGGTGTTGCCAAGAAACTGATGTGTGCTCAAAATATGTCAAACTAATGCCTAAGTGGCTGATGTTATTATGGATACTGTTAAAGTTTCTGCAACCAGAGAAGTGAACAATACAAAGTTAATAGTAGGTAGCTTTGCAAACAGAAATAAAACAAGTTCATGGTTTCATCCTTGAGTTTGGTAATTATCATATTAAAATATTTTTTTTATATCCTTCTAGTATTTTCTTTTACTGTTAGATTTTATTCTGATAAAATTCATTTATTTTCTTCACCACCTTTACATTGCCTGTATATAGATCCTAGTGGAAGAAAAATATAATTAATTAAATGATGACAAAGTGACAGATGGTCAAGTGTGTAGTGTACCTGTCTGCTTTGATATAGGGCCTAAGTTCAATCCTCATTGGGAACTCACCTGGTTTGGTAAGTTTGGTTCCCTGCTCTTCAGAGCCAGTCAATCAACATGGATTTATTCCTACAGCTCTAAGCAGAATATCCAGTATAGATTTCCAATTAGTTAAAAAACAACAGTAGGTCCCTCGCATTAGCGCCATGTCCATATAATCAATCAGATGTCAACACTTATATCCTGGATACAGGATAGCCAGCCACCTGTGATAAAAGACCATCCAAAGATCCCATGAGGAAAGGTCCAAGAACAAATCGGGAATGCAAAGAATAAAAGATGGTTGATAATTCTAAACAAACACAAACAAATATACTGACATTTTTTGTGGTTTCAGAAGGTAACCAATGAAAGTCAATGATTCCTGCTAAAATAAGCACCAAACCTTTTCTTTTCCCAATGGAGAAAACATGCAGTTGTTTTGCTTACTGTGTAATTAAAGTCTAGCAATAAATATATATTTGGGGAAAAAAAAGAAAGCAATACAGGCACATAATGTGTTGTCCTATCCTCAAAAGGAAAATGTAGTTTATAAAAAAATTTCAGATCAAAGCAAAAGGAAATGTTAGGTTGCCAAATTGTAGGTAAAGAATTTTAAGTACAACATAACACATGCTTGGTATTTTTATTTTATTATAAAGACAATGTGAAGAAATACATATATAAAAGTTGCATGTGAGAAAGGGCTACACAGAATATAGACTAAATTCTATGGTGTCAAAATTTTGCAAAAAATTTCAAAAAATGAGGATTACATCCTGAGCTCTTCAGTATTTTTCAAAAAACAAAGTTAGCATGGAGATTTGATTAATAATTTAACCACCTCCAAATAATTGGTATATCACAGACTTATTTTTAAACATATCAGCTCAAGTTAAAACTAAGAAAACAAGAGACTGAAAAATTTATCTCTAATGTGACGAGAGATTTACAATCTAAGGGAGATAACTCGGCAGGCAAAGCTCTAGGCTAGTCAAGTAAAAAAAGAAATAGCTCCTAAACACCTGACAGAATTCATTTTGTTTTATAAAATAATAATAACAGATACAATACGAATCCTCTAATGCATGGATTCTGCAAAAGTTCTTGATTTTCTTCTTTCTTTTCAACAACTTGCTATGAGTATTTCCATGGGCTAATAATAAAGGGAAAAAATTCCACAATGTAACGTTATGGAATTTAATCTACTTTGCAGTTCCAGTAAAACATGATAGATCTGGAAACTACAGACGGTTAGGATAATATTTAAAGTTCAGAAAGAGAATAAAAGTAGATGGTGATCTTATTTAGTTTGAGGAAACAAGCCAGCTTTTGCAGCAGTGCAGTATGGGAAAAGTTCCTTAATTGTCAGTAGTGGGAGAGAGACTTTTTCTCCTACTACATTTAACAAAATACGTATGTAATAGTTTCGGAGAGGTAAAAAAAACATGCACAAACCAGTGTACATGCACAGATCACTAGGTTCTTACTAAAGATTTTAATTCTCGGGGTCATTTAATAACATTCATTGCTGTTGCATCTTGGTAGAAAAACGTAAAATATTAAAAACATCATCATTTAAGAAAACTGGTAAACAAGTTATAATTTTAAGAGCTTTCCATATTCTCAGTAACAAAATAGAAGCACTGTTAATTCATGGGCTAAATATATGAATAAAGTTAAATACAAAAATTCCCTGAGATGCATAACACTTTGTAGTGGAAACTAAGCTATACAACAAATGGATCAAGTATATGCTCTCTTAAAGTGGAATATAAACCTATATGCTTGAATAGGTTTGGCTGAACCAAGTACCCTTGGAATCCAGTTTCTCTCAATTTTTCTAATGCTATATCCTTCGCGAAATTGTTTTTGCAAGTGATGGTATTCAGGTAGCTCACAACGGATTTTGCACCCTTATTTGGATACAAAATGGCGGGTGTACAACAAGATGGCGCAGGGGAGATCAGATATAGGTATTTGGATATCCTGCGTAGTTCGCAAACATTCTGTCTTCCAACTGCAATAAATAACAAACAGAAATAAATAAAGAAACCAAACCAAGCCGTGTAAACATTCATCCTTACTCTTTGCATTCCACCATAGTAACATATAATTACAATTAAAGAACTAAAGAAGCTGCTCAGTGAAAGTAGCTCCGGTATGCGTTCCTGTTCAAGACTGTAGTAACCTAACAGCCTCTCAGGATGGTACAATTTCATGTACCACTCTTGGGGAAAAGTAGTTCCTGACTCTTTTCCTCTCCCTTCCACAAGAGTTTCAATAACAAAATTAAGGATTGTGATCACATCATCATGTGGGAAACCATCATCTTCCACAAGGAGAATGTATTTGGCTAGCGTTTGTATTGCGGCATTCAAACAGAATGCGTAGTCCTGCTTTTCTTTCTCAAAAATGTTCACAAATTTATCTACTTTCTTCCTGCGACGGTGAAAGGCAGGGAAAAATGAAGACAGATTCTTGAGTTCCTTGTAGTTGTCTGGGTCTTTGTCCACATTGCAGAGAAACACTTGGAACTTCTTCCGCTGTGCCTCAGCTGACCGCAGCAGGGCAGAGTACTTCCATGCCACCTGAGTCAAGTAATGGGGTTCATACAAATCAAACCGATGTCTGTTTCTGGACACTGAAACGATTGTGATGGCAACATCAATGCTTTCATTGCTGGAGATTGCTGAAAATGGCAACTGCCAGTTTGCACTGCGTGGTGAAGCCTTGGCCAAACTGTGCACATATTCCCTGGCTTGTTGGAGTCGCTTGTTATTCTCCTGTCGCAGTTTTTCTATTTCTCGCTCTTTCGTGGGGTGCATTCGGTAGTAGAGCGAGTAGCGCAAACTGTGACAAAAGGCAGGCAGCAAGAAAAGAAAAGTGAGCACGAACAGGGGCAAAAGCCAGACAAATACTGACTTCCGTAATGTTGCTAGCCTGAGGCCAAAGATAGGAACTACGATCATCACTGTCCTTGCGGTATGTCGCATCAACACAAACAGCAATCACCCAACAGGGATGCCTATCCCACAAAGCACATCGCTAACCCTCTCGTTCACTGAAAAATATTAACATAACATTGATTACATTCATTACCAGCTATACTCATGTTAAAAAAGGGAGGGAGATAATCTTTGACTGAAAATGGAAATCCAGGTGCCTAAAGGCATCTTACTGGATATTTTATCCGATTTTGAACAAGAATACCCTGGAGAGGCAATATAAAATAATATTTTCTGATGGTGACAGAAGTCCAATAATTTGTCTCATTAGATAAATTTCAATGAGTATTAACTACTGACTTTTGAGTGTATTAGAAAAACAATTTAATTTGGTATACTTACCAT
>JACATO010000481.1:40000-45000 GCA_018389105.1 Nautilus pompilius | reverse complement strand
TGGGCTCTACATGGTATTTAATGACACAATGAATACGTCTTCTGCACTTTACGCTGAATTTTTATGCATTGCCAGCTAAATTAAGAAATGCGAACGCGATCGATTAGCAAATCGGAGAACTGCACAGTTCTTCGGTCTGTTCGAGTTAAAATATTCCAGACGATCACTACATAGATCGATGTTATACATATACAGTATTAAAAACTGGACCCTTAACGAAGATGTGGTAATATGCCAGATATCGTGAGATTATAGCACAACTGAATTGCTATGATGGATCTTATAATGCACAGAACGAGAATCAGTTTTATAACTGAATGGCTTACCTGGCCGTCAGATGTTACTAGTTCGAACGAAACGTCGGCTCTATTAAATCTGGGGTATATCGCACTCGATAACATCTTTTACTTCATCAGCGGTCACCACTAGACCAAATCATATCAAAACACTTATTGCTTTTATCCTTGCATTCTTGTCAGCCAAACGCCACCATTCTTCCATCGGGATGATGAACGAATCAGACACGTTTATCACGGTCGAGTTCAAAGTATCGACGGACTTTCGGAAGTTTTGATGAGCACGGAGTCGCAAACCTGACGATACCCGGCTTTGTCCAGCACAACTCCGGGTCAAATCAGATCGTCGTTTGAAACCACATTAGATTTGTATGGTAAATCAGCTCCGAGGATGTCTTCGAGGTGAGTCGGGGAAGACAGGTATTAAATACAGTTAAAGAAATAACGCCTTATAGATAAACTTACCTGTGCGCGAAAAACACAGGTGAAAGCAAAGAAAGAACCTACTCTAATGAGCCGATAGGCTAAAAAGGAAAATAATCAAATTTACAATGATATCTAATTTAAGGAATATACACAGATAAAAGAAACTTATGTTACAAAGAATGACAATACAAATAAACTATAATAAAAGTATACAATAAAAATATCAAAATATTTGCTGAGCTTCTTATATATAAGAAAAGAAAACAAAATTAGCATTATTTTAATAAAGGAAGAAGAATGATGTATTTGAAAAAAATCGTATATTATTTTATCTGAAAATGAAATAAATGAACTAAAATGGTATAGTTCGTTGTTGTTGTTGTTCTTTTAGTAAGTTTTACATCAGCTATCGTGAACGATCCGTTTTCCAGGAACTTGACAGCGAAGTTCTTTAAAAAGAAGTTGTTCACAAAAACGTATCCAGAAAATTTGTTCTCAGAAAAAATTATTTTAAAAAAAAAAAAAAAAAAAAAGATAATAACATTTATTTGTAAACAGTTTGGAATGGTTTTATTTTGATAAAAAAACAAGGTGAAAATAACAACAACGCAGTCGGGGATCTACGAAATGTCTCCATACATTAATTAATTTATTGTACATGGCATGTTTCGATCAGAATACCATTTTAACAGTTATTATTATTATTATTATTATTATTATTATTATTATTTATTATTATTATTATTATTATTATTATTATTATTATTAAACGTTGAAACGACTTCAGCCGTTGAAAAGATGTTTATAGTGGAAGACCCAAGTCATCACATCATCAGGGCAGAATGCTGACCGTCGTCTCTGGAACCGAGCCGACTCGTTCACATCCCCCTTTGAAGGGATCGTCCCGCTTCATCGCTGTAACCGGTCGGTACTCTCAGGTTCTCTCGAAATAATGAAGACGGTTAGAGCAAAAACGTTTGACGGTCGAAACGTTTTCCACCAACCGGATATCCGGGAAAACCTCACGCGCTTTTTCGGTTAAAGGGAGAGGTGGTAAGTTAAATCTACACGTATTCAGATCGCGTGCGGAGGGGAAGGGGAGACAACCCGGTGGAGTAAAATTCACTTATCCCACGCGATCCTTATTTATGAGGGCTACTTCTTTGCATGCCCCCGAATTGCTAGAGATAACATCCCAATAAAACAGTAACCACAATTCTGTTTCTTTGACAGCCTGAAGACTGGTTACTAGGAACACCGCGACCTCTGCACTTTAATTCCTCACACACACACACACACACACACCGGAGAGATGCTACTTCTGAAAATGGCGTTTATTTGAGCTGATTTCTTGTTGTTGTTTTTTAAAGGCACCTCAGATATTAAACAAATTATTTTACGTCATCCAGCATCTGGAGTTTTTATTAGTATCTGTTTCATCTCCAGCAAGTTCGCCTCTTCCTTCTGGTGCACCCAGTTATAATTACTGATATTAACATATTGCTAGATTTCCTTGAAGTCAAAAGACGAAAGGTTATCACGGGTGTATCTTCAGGAATTGCTTTGCTATCCCTTAGCGGAAGTGCATGTGATTTTGTTGTCTTCTTCAAGTTTATACTTCACGAAAAGAGCGTCGGTCTTTAGAATGCAATAGTAGTGAAAACTCGTTCTTTTAAAGCCGATCTGAATGACATCTCCCGGTTCAGAAAGTACGATGGTTGGACTTCACAGTGTGCATTAACATTCATCACCATCTGGCCATTTGCGCTCTGATCTGCATCACAAGACAATTAGAGAGTCCAATTATAAATATCTGAAAAAAAAGAGTAAACGAATAAAGAATTAAATACAAAAAAAAATATCTATAAATTATACCTTATGTATTCAAAAAAGCTCTAGGAAGACCAACATTTCTACCTTTTAGCCCATTTAATCAGCCGTGGCTACATTCTACTTTACAATGTCTTCACCAAATAGAGAAAAATGACTGCTGACAGCTGACTGAATGAGTTTTGTATTCGAAGCTTAGTTACTGTGTCGCCTTAAACAAAATACTGTGTTGTGTTTATTGTGAGCTTTGCAATGTAAAGTTCAATTTTACCAAGGCCAATTAGCCCACTGTTCTGATTTCCATAGAGTCTTCGCCGGTACTAAAGCTCATCAAGGTAATAACTACAGAGTTCTATAAAAGCTGCAAACTCCATTACACTTAAAACACAAACTGAATTAATCTGGGTAAGGTCATAATTCTGGCCACCACTGTAATACACTATTCACAAAAGGTTCACCTTTCGATTGTGCAATTCATCAATTTCTTTCATCTAAACAGAACAGATAACGGCGTGTTTACCGATAAATCTTCGTGCGCGGTCTAAATGGGTTTTCTGCATGGAACAACGTTCGAAAACCACTGACGCGTAACTCCATGAAAGACCTGTTAGCCGGGTCTGTGAAACAGTACCCCTCTATTGTTAAAATATTCCGCCTCAAGAGGGTTAAAGGCCCGTGTAAAATAAATATTCGGATGGCTTAGTTATTTATTTACTTTTGATAAGCGCACGAATCTCATGAGTCAAACGGGGTAATACGTTGAGGCTCAGAAGAAAAGCATTTTGCGTTCTCGGTCGTGCGAATTCAGCTGAAGGCCGAGGGTGTCACGTGTCTCGATCAGCCTCGATGTCGCACAGTAAAACCTGATGTGCTTGAGAATAGAGAGACAAACCGATGGCAGCAGCAGTAGACGGTACTTCGAAAAACTAACTCGAATATGGGCAATTAAGAAAATTGCAATTTGGATGCGTAAAGAGGTGGATGGAACCAGACCTCGGTGTTAGCATGCAGGGCCTGAAATTGACATCCTAACAGCAGCAGAGGATAAGCGTATGCACTGACCGAGCTAAGGTTTAAAAAAACAAAACAAACCATTTTCTAAAAAAAGTATTATAAAGACTTAACGTAAAATGATATGGGGCCACGCACTTGTTTTGGTGTTCAGCTGTATCATGTATCAGGATGTAGATCTCAAGCCTCGTTATTTGAACCTATTTCTTATCTAACCGATTTAATCTCAAATAAGTTTGAAACTGGAGCTGCTCGCTCTAGAATTTCTGTACACAGAAAAGAGTAGTTAAACCACGGTTTTATTTAATTTGTCTTAACATGTTATGACCTTTACTGAATGCCAAGCAATTAATTCTACAAGTCAGGAATACAGTAGGCGCGATAAAATTTACCGGGATTTCAGCAACTACCACGAGGAACGGAAAGACCGTCCGTCCCCACGTAGTATTTACCTGGCATTAAACATCAAAGTAACATATACCGTCCGTGTACTCACAACTTGCAGTTTTGTTTTGCAACTTTTAGTTCTTAAACGAACAAGTTCAAGATTACGTTTTATTCTGGTTCTGCCTGCCACATTTTGTCTGACGGTGCCAGATGAAATCCCGTCGCCCGTTCAAGTCCTTCGGAAGCGATCCGGTGGATTAAAGAAGTGGGGGAATAAGATTGAAGATTACTGTCAGATCGATGGCAGTAGTTTGTCAAAAGTTCTTCAGGTCAGTGACCCCTCCTCCTCCTCCAAAAGGATTTCCACTTCGAAACGTTTGGTTTCCGGTTTAGTTCTCGGAATCAACTTTACTAGGATTAGCAAACAAAGGATTTCCACTTCGAAACGTTTGGTTTCCGGTTTAGTTCTCGGAATCAACTTTACTAGGATTAGCAAACAAAGGATGTACACTTCGAAACTTTTGGTTTCCGGTTTAGTTCTCGGAATCAACTTTACTAGGATTAGCAAACAAGGGATGTACACTTCGAAACTTTTGGTTTCCGGTTTAGTTCTCGGAATCAACTTTACTAGGATTAGCAAACAAAGGATTTCCACTTCGAAACTTTGGTTTCCGGTTTAGTTCTCAGAATCAACTTTACTAGGATTAGCAAACAAAGGATTTCCACTTCGAAACGTTTGGTTTCCGGTTTAATTCTCGGAATCAACTTTACTAGGATTAGCAAACAAAGGATTTCCACTTCGAAACTTTTGGTTTCCGGTTTAGTTCTCGGAATCAACTTTACTAGGATTAGCAAACAAAGGATTTCCACTTCGAAACTTTTGGTTTCCGGTTTAGTTCTCGGAATCAACTTTACTAGGATTAGCAAATGAGATTGAGGAAGCTGAGAAACGATCTGTTCATTTACCTGGGGCAGAATAATACCAACGGAAGCCCCGCCGATTATCATAGCATGTTCATTTATCCATTTCCCTAAACTTTTCAGACACCC
>JACATO010000481.1:0-35000 GCA_018389105.1 Nautilus pompilius | reverse complement strand
ACGTCGATCCTTACCGTCTTCAGGCAGCAGATATTCTCCCTCAAGGATCCCCAGCATCCAACCAGAGCCACGAGCGCCACCACGCCCCCGACAAGACTCATCACACTGGCCGGGTCGAAAAAGAAGTCGACTGCGTCGTAAACCCTTTTCTGCTTTTCCACTAAAACCCAGCTACCAAGTGACGTCAGACAGAGCCCCGCCACCTGTCGGATTATAATCATAAACCAGTTAGTATGAAAATCAGCACGCGCTGCTTGAACTCAAAGCAACTTTACCAAAAATATATGTATGAACGAACCCTACACGCGAACAGTTTTACTCGCAGACCATCGCTTCGACCTTTTGTCGCATTGAAATCTTTTTTAAAAGTTTGCGCATTAATTCTAAAATCTGTCGAAGGCGAGTCATAATTTTAAATTGACTAATATCCAAGAATCTCGAGTAAGTGCGAGGACGTTTATGCAAAATGTTGAAAAATATCTCATTTAACGTTTTTTTTTAATCTTTCTCTACGGTTAACATCAGACGGGAGGTAACTCTTGTTTCCGCACGACGTCCATTATACCTGGTGACCATAACGTCACTTCCTACAGTCGGTTGCTCATAACTCGCAAACCATAGCACACACGCTAATGGCAGTAAGCGTACATCGGTTATGAGCAATGTATTCCCGGAGATGGCAGATTTTGCCACTCGAGGTCTCGCTTGTTCCATGTGACATCACCTCTGTCGACTGTTTCTTCTGCAAGAGGGAAGCTTTTCCACGGCAGTGATGCAGTGCAGCGGTTGTCTCTACCTGCCTTTTCATGACGGAAGTGATCCCGGAGCTCCACGTAGCCCGAGAAACTCGCATAAATTTGGGGAGACGGGATCTGTGGGAGGGATGAACCGAAACCTGGACGCTCACTTACATCCGTGGAAACTGTTGGAGAAGTTCAGCGAGCCGTCTAAAGTCGGACCTGGCAGTCGCCACATCGATCTTAGAAAAAATCTGATTTAAAAACTTACCGGGGCTGTCTCGCCCAAACGTAAATGGCGCCGCCTCCCCCTGGTGACAAAACCCTGCAAACTCTGGGAATCCATACATCGTAACCCCCCATCCACGAGTATTTACACTTACTTCCATGGCCATATATGTGTGTTACGGTTTTAAAGCTATAAACAACCAACTGCAGAAACAGAAAGTAGTAGCTTTACGGTCACCAGATGCTTCAGATGTTGGTTTCAGAGATTTCTTTGCAAAATTACGGTTCAGTGTTGATCCAGTAGAGTTCTCATAGCGTTGACCAATCAAAGCTCTGACTGGTTACCAGGACAACCCAGACCAGAACAAACCAGCCGATGACGTCTTCCATGACCATTAGTCAGCATGTCAGCAGCTAATGACCACTTAATTAAATCGAGTATTTCACTGCAGATAATTTTTCTAACGTACGTTCTGTACCAAGCTCCTTTAATTTTCTATTTTTTTTTTTTTTGTTCGTTCGTTAAGAACCAATTTTCTTTTTTCTCTCATTTTCCACGTCCGGACATCATTGGGTTACACTCAATTAAAATAACTTGTTTCGTGTAGTTGTATACTTCGGCTGGAATCGGAAATTAACAAGGAACGAGTCGTTACTTCGAAGCGACTTAAATTCGGCTCAGTCTTTCACATAAAGTCGTAAAAGAAAGAGCTATTCTGCTTTATGTTTAAAATCTCGATCGCCGAAAATTGGCCGCTGGCTAACCAGCCAATCAGCAGTCACATTTTTGGTCACATGACCAAAACTTCTGGGTTAAATCTAATTCTTCTGATTTTGAATACACCTTCTAACCAGGTAAAATATCCTGTCGTGATAACAGCGAATTTAAGTTATCCGTCTTAAGATACTTTATTGCTACGTTATTCAGCGCGTCTTACAAATTAAGTTTAAAGAGATCTTAGGTGGTAAGAAAAGGGTCATTTTTACGTATGAAAGATCGAAAGTTGTTTCAAAATACTACGTAGACGAGACTTTTGGAATGTTTAGCATTTTAAATTATCAGCCAATAATTTGCATCTTCATTGTGGCGCCAATGGGCTTTACAGGTACTGATGTTGCCCGGTGGTGAGAAGTTCCACCGTACGTGCTGGCATGTTGTCATTTAACGAATGGTCGCCAGGTAACATTTCTCAACATTCAGGTACTCGTCAGTGTTGAATACCGAAGACAAACAGCAAACAAATATCAACCAGACGTCGAGCAGAATTCACGAAATACTCTACATACGAACGTTTTTTTTATTTTTATTTTTCAAATGTTTTAATTTCTATCCAGACTCTTGAGGGTATAACTCGAAAAATATGAAGAACAATCGGTCAAAGTAACTGTCAAAGATTGTGAAAAGTGACTGTGAAACGAAAAACTACCAAACAGGAATTTGAGCAGTCACTCGTTGGCAAACGGAGGTAGAATAGTGTTCAGCGATTAGGGAGCTGGTAAGGTGGACGGAAAAGCGTTAATAGTAGATAAAATGGAGATGAGGAAAGAAAATCATTTTTTTTTCAGTATCCCCCCCCCACTCACGAAGAGGACCAAAATAAGTCTGTTTATTAACAGAGTTCATTCCTAGCTCGTATCAACGTCTGGTCGGAAATTCCTTTGCTGATTTTGCTGGGCTCCCACCGGAATGTCGCACAGCTCATCAATTAATCATTTCTGAAGTACAGACTGAATAACGACCCATTAAATAAATACCCGATTTATCGTAATTATTATCTTACTGATAATAAATTAAAGCGAAAATGCCGTTTTATCAGAGTCTACGCAACAGTCTTCTTTCCTGGACTGCAGAACGGGAAACAAGGACACCTGGTGTCAAAAATGTAAATAATCTACGAACGCGAATCCCCGGTCGGTCCCGTTCATCATCTGTCTGAACTCAGTGGTGCTGCAGCCATGTTTTCCATAACTTCCTTGATATTTTTAACCATTGAAGCTACGCCACCTTAACAGCAAGCATTATTTTCAGTTTGTTATCAAACTTATCTTGAACGTTACTTTGAATTTTTAAGTAAATTAAGCACCGCTTCTGCAATTAGTGTAACTTTGCTTCTGCCAGTCATTTTATTGCGATTTCAGGTGTTATATGGTGTACACTTTCCACTGAAGACAATACCAGTGTGGCGTTAAGGGTTAATGTAAACGCTAAGACCAAACAAACGATTTTGTTTTGGAAATTGGAAACCGGATCAACTTCTACTGGAAACAGTCTGCTTGGTTTCCAGGCCAGTGAGGTATGTGCCGATCACTCACTAAGGTTCAGTTTAAATATTAAATACGCAGAGAAGCAAATATTATTAATATTTCTGGGATTTAAACGCTTACTAATTTTTAAATAATTATTGGTGCTTTCTGAGACATGACTTGTCTAAGACGAGTTCGGCATATGTTTAAGTATCTACTGGTTGGATGCTAATCAAAGTGGTTTTCTGCCGTAAAAATCCAAATTTTTTCCAATGGCAGCCAGAGAGAAGGAAAGAAAAAGATTGCGTTTTTCTTACCTTTCAGTTAAAAGAATTTTTGTTTTTCTCCATTTGAAAAAAAAAACGGATTTTAATTGTGATTTAGTTAACGGTCACAGGAGACTGAAACAAGGCCTCCAACAAAGAGAAGTCCGCGCGCTCTCCGGCTACAGCAGGTGATCGGCGAGCACTGATGCTGCGATTATTAAAATGAGACTTTGTAGACTTGAGTTTCGCAATCGTCTCGCTTCGGAAAGATAAAGTGGATGACACCTGTCAGCAAGCGGGCTACCCGACCTCGCATATTTTATTACGAATTATCATCGAGCATTGCGGAGTTACATGATGCGGAAGCAGCACATCCCTCCCAAATACGGTTAATTAAAATAACCTTCAAACGGAGCGTTTTCCACAGCTGTTAATACTTTGCATAAATGATTATATCAAGTAAAATCCAACAATGTATAATATATATAAGATTTTCTAGTTTGTTGTTTTAAAATATACTACAAATAGTAAAATTTCAAAACATTCACAAAAAGATCGCAGTCATCTTGTATACGGTTCAAATTGATAGATGGGATTTATTCCACCTATTTCCGGCATTTATCATCTTCCTCTTCCTTACAGTAGAGGCAAAACATGCCATTTAAAACGTGAGAGGTAGGTGGCCTGCCACCTGGGCATAGTAATTGATCCTATATATATATATATATGAAATATATCGCGAACAGCAAAACTAACTAAAAATACAACTACACAACGAAATAAAAACTTCTGGCATTAATGTTTAAAAGAAAAATTTTATTCCTTACTATAGTAAGATTTACGCAGCCACTTCCCAATCAAAGGTGTAAATTCCAGTCGTAGATGGTTACCATGGTGTTTGTCGGTAAGTGGTATACTCTGGTTTTCTGTCACAAGTTCATGGATGAGGATGGTAAGTTGTCCCCAGACTGGGCAGACGTAACGTTGTGCAAGTCTTTAAAGATCTGGATACCTGGTGTCAGATAGGCGAGCCCAATATGAAACCATATTTTCGCAATCACCCAAAACACTAATGCAAGTCTGTAGGTATTTAACTCACAAGTGTGAGTGGAATTTATTTTTGTTCTATCACCTCCATTGTAGATCAGGATCGATGAAATACAGTTCATCCTCTGAAAAAACAGATGGGCTTGAAAAGAGACTAATGTTGCGTTTTTTACTGCTGAATTTTTCAAAGATTTCATCGCATTTATCTTTAAACAAAAATATTTTTCTTTGTGATTTCGAAAATTGATTTCCATCGTTACATTTTCAGATTCTCCTCCTTCCTTTTCTTCAAAAACCGATGCTACTTTCTTCCTCAGTCCGGCTTTCTTTCGACACATTTTCTCTTGTCATAGAGTTTGGCTTCGTTGTCTTCCCCTTGGTGTAGTTTATTCTTCCTTTGAGGCTTTCAGGGTGATCCAGGATTCTTTGACTACATCACTTGTATTTACCAAAGATGAGACATGAACTCCTCTGTGTTGAATCTGTGTATTGAAGTTATTCAAATGAGTCATGATCTCAGTCAGAAATGCCAAACCGTTGAGCCATTTGCCTTCATTCAAACAAATTTGGTCACCAGGAAGCTCACTATTCTCACAGAGGAATTCTACCACTTTTGACCTGGGTTTAGAAATGCAACATTTCCCCCGCTAACAACCAACGGACATCGCAATGAAGTATCAGGTCGCCGCTTTCATCTAGCTTTTCCGCATGTTTCCGAAACCGATGGCGATTTAGTTCTCAAGTCCGGATTTTATCAGTACCTGGCACAACAGAACTTAACACTTTGAAAGCCCTAATTTCTACAACACAATGTTTTCGCGTGTCATGCAGTGGTACTTAGATATGTCCCAGTTAAGAGATTTCTCCAGTAGTGTCACACAACCGAATACCTGCCAATCATTGCTGGAGCTCTATCGGTGCTTCCCAGTCCAAATTCTTGTAATCCACTGAAGCTTTAATCTTCTCAAACAAATCAGTCCTTTCTTCAATTACTTCAGAGGATTCGTTGAGAGCTATGAATAAAATTCCTGACCTGAGCTCTGTCGGTTTTGTCGGCGCTCTCGAGAAGAGCAAGACACTTTAGCTGTTTCCTATAACTTCAGCAGTTCCACATATTTGCATCATCCCTGACTACGAAGTAAAATGCTGGCCAAATGTTGCATGTGAGACCCGAGAAGTGCGGATAAAACGAGTTTTCGGGAAACACCAACGACAGGCCCTTTAACAAACCCACCCGCTTAGTAAGACCGCGTGTTATTGGTCGTGACGTCACCTCGCAGCCATTTAAATGACCAAACAGGACTATCCTTTGCCACCCTTTTGATCTTTTCTCTTCCAATCTACTTCCCGACGCTTCTTTTAGCGACCGGTTTCCTGTTATCATATGACAATCTAAGTGTTCTCTCTTCGATAATTCTCCCCTTCACTTGCATCGCTGCCAGGTCTTCGTCACGTTTCCGCTGTCCAACCGATTCTACCTATTCTCCTCCATAACCAGATCTCAAAGCTTTTCATATCGTCCATGTCTCCGCAGCCCAGAAATACCACGCTCGAGATCAATGTCCTTATTCCTCCTCCGCCCTAATACAATCATATCCCCTTTGCTAAGTGCTGTTTTGCCTATAGCTTTCCGCGCTCTGATTTCTTAGCCGTTCTTTCCATCCACAGATAGAATGCTACCTAGATATCTAAACCGACTGACCCCTGTTAACGATTTATCACGGTACTGCCTTTATCTCCAATACTCCTTTAAAACACCCTCTGTTGCTTTTGTCTTCTGAACAACAATTTTAGACAAAGTCCCGATAATAGCCACCTGTTTTAAACCGGATGTCGGATCTCCGATGGAGCATCTCCGGAAAATGAGGTTTACGAGTTAATCCATATAATTAATTTACGCTAATTACTGATATTTCAATAGAATTTATTAAATAAACAGATTTGACGTAAGTAAATATAAAACTTCCGAGAACCAGAGAGGCCATTCTGGTAAGATGACAAGCACGTAGATAGATGAACAGCCAGAAAAGGCCTGCCACGAGTAAGAGGTCCTCAGAAACTGCTGTTTTGAGAGGAGGGGGTGCGTGGTTGAGCAACAGAACACTGATGGAAATTGGCAGGAAAGCCACCAAGGCACCAGATATTCCGCTGTCACTTGTCCACAGAGTGTAGATAAGCCATACGACAACCGATTATCCTGGACGCTCAAAGCCAACAGAACGGGCATTCTTAATTCTCTTGGCGAGCTTTTGTCCTGACTTCTTAGCCGCCTTCTATTTATAACTTAATAATTGATATTCGGAGATCGATTAAAAAAAACAAACTATCAGGAGTTATTTTATATTTACTGCGAATTAACTAATCGTAGAAACGCTGTTTAATAAGCACAGTGTGGAAATACCGGTTGGCAAGCGGTTAGGGTGCTGAACTGGAGTGCATTTGTTCATCTTACTACCTGGGCTCACGGAACAACAGCAATGGTAACAAAAATGTAATAAGAAAACAATGTTAATGAATAACAACAAATAAAACTACTGAACTTAATAATTATTGTAAACTAACACTTTCGTGTAATCCTCTCGTATATCATGGTGAACAGTGAAGCTTGTCTTTGCTATACGCTATGCCATGCACCAGTGCTTATTGGCACTTTTACATCTGGGTTAGTGCTACTCTGACATTCTGTTGATTCATATAATATCGCATTTGCCCAATAACATTTATGTGAAAACCTTCCGCTTTCTAGTCCGCCTCAGTAAGAGTACCTACACGTGATTGCATAATTTTCTAGTCTTTGAAGGCTGGATAGTCCACCTATATCGTCCAATCTACCAGACTATCCCACACGGATCGGCGATCTAACAACAACTACAGCGTTCCTTCATACCGGTCGCTGAGGGAACACTGATTTCTGCTAGAAGCAGGCTTAATTTACCCCAGTAACTCGCCCATATCGTCAGCATCCGGCAACTAACACTTAATTCAAACTATCGATACTCTTCACCCATTATAGTCGTGGGGCGTCACTTTAAAGTCACGTGACAACTACCGGCGTTTGGCTGCTTCTCGTGCGCCCTCCACGTGCCATATATGGTGTCGGTACGGTTTATGACGTCACTGCACGTTCTACTCTTTTATAAAAAAAAGTGGTTAAAAAAACAAGATGGCTGTTTCCAAATTACTGATATAAGAATATTTAATTACAGAAGAGATCGGGGCTGTAACACTGGCAACGCCTCGTAAGTAAATGTAAGGTTTTGGCCGTTTTTACGTCCTGTCGAAAGGATTTACCCCGTACATCTCTTGTGAGAATTAATTAGAAGGAAGCCCACCGATATTCCCACAATGGGAGTTACCCGCCTGGCTCTTTGACTCTTGGTGATTTTGGTGCCGTAGTCTGTCGGGATTAATTGTATTACGTGTTTGGGTGACGTGCGATACTGTATTGTCTCAGAACCTGTAAGTTTTGCAGGTTATCCATGTGGAGTTGGTTGCAACAAAAGTAAATAAATATTCGGGTCAGTAAATTAGTACATACGGTATTTGTTTTGATGATTCGAATTAAATAGTAGAGTTCTCATGGTCAAGTCAAAACGACAATGGCGTCATTTTTGTTGTTGCATGGTTGATCTTGGTCGTTCATAAAAATTCCAGTATCCAGAGAAGAAAGAGAAAGAAATAAAATTACTTTTGGAAAGAATTCCATGTCTTTAGACTTCCCCACTTTACTCTAACGCTCCACTGTCGACAGTATTGGATGTTTAGTAATTCAGCTACTTTATTATTTTCGTAGAGTAGACAGTGTTTACTCCCCTTGTCGAGCTCTCCAATAAAGTTTACTTCCTGTTCTCCGAACACACGTCATATTAACACTTCTCCGTGCCAGCTGTCGAGATCAAGCTATCATCTACCTACGACCCTTTTCAGATGTTCTGGGGAGCCCCAACTCTGTCAGTCACGCTGACAAGAAAGCAAAACTGGTGCCTCTTACGCACATAAGAAAGACAGAATGATGTCATGGTGCGGGCTGTACACGAAGTAGCACCAAATAGCCCGCACCGTTAGGTCCGTCGCCAGTGATTATGGTATTTGTCGTGTTTCTTTAAGCCAATATGTGAAAAAGGGTGAATATGGCTAATGACGGTGGCAGAGCTAAACGGAAACTCCGACCAAGTTGATTATGCTAGAAATAGGCAAGTGTCCAGTATGTCCAAAATGTTCTTTGGGTTATCTCTTAAGGACCTCAAGATATTCGTTTTTGAGCTAGTAAAAGATGTGACAGTAAAGCTCCAGATTCATGGTACGTGAAGGAATGTGCTGGACCAGATTAGTCGGGCAGTTTCATGAAGAGCCATCAAACTTTGTCAATCAGAGAACCCGACGCCACCAGTTTGTCACGTGCAGCAACCAGCTTAAAGAGGGGAAACGTCGGACTTTTACCCGGTTAAAGACTTTATCTGGTTCGGTGTACAGCAAGAATCCGTGTTTTCGTGTATAGTTTCGGTTTTGCCACTTACTCCGACGAATGTTAGAACTAGGCCCGACCTCGGGTAAATATTAGTAACACGAGTTAAATTTTTGGAGATTTTAGAATCTTCCCCTTAGAGGATTGATGTAATTGCTGTATCTTTCCTCATGACGTTTTTTCAGAAATAAATAGCCGACTGACTATCCATCATCCTCATCACCAACAGTAACCCGCCGACAGGTGGCCCAATGGCTCTGCGCCGCACCAGGAAGCTCAACGAAGGCGGGGTGGGGGGTGCGTGTGACGAAAAACCCTGTTAAGTGTGGGAAGAAACCCACGCGGCTGGCTGGTGAAAAGAATTGAGAAGGTGCCAGGGAAGTACGCCAAATCGAGCTGGTACCGACCTGGATTCCGATCCGTGTACTCAATCCAAGTAATATAGTAGTTTACCGCCGGAATACCCTGCCCACCTGGACTGTCTATACGTTAACCTTAAAAGGGTTGCCGTATCGAGTTCGAAATCTCTCTCGTGAGGTACCGTGTAATCCCATTAAAGTTTCACCCTGGTCTTTCCGATGGTGACATTGATAATGTGAAGGAAAAATATTTAAAAAAGAAAGAAATGGCAGATGACAAAAAGTTCGCACATAAGTTAAAAAAAAGAGAAGAGACACAACACAACGCTGGAGCCCGTCAGACCCCATTGTAATGATCAGATAATAAGATTTCTTCTTTTAAAATTACTTTAAAGAGGAGTAATCTATACGGACCAGATGTTTAGTGCTATTCAAAGAGATTTAAAATATCGGACTTGCCAGTTTGGTTTGGGTTGCAGTCTTAAAGATCTGATCGAAATAAAGGTCATATATATATATATATATATATGCACCCCGCCAGCCCCTAGATGTTCTGTATTTCAATATGGGAGTTTTTTTCGACTTCGACGTTACAGGAACTTCACCGCGATTTTTTTTTGGGGGGGGGCAGTGCCGTGTGGTGCATCTTTAACTACTAAGTATTAGGTTACCAGATTATCGATCAGCTAAGCTATCGGATAACTTGAAGCTGCATTTAATATATATCAGGAGACGGGAAGGTTTTGAAGCTAAACGTGGTGCTTCCTTCCGCAAAGTACGAGTTTAGTTTTACATATATAATGGGTATGCAGGTACGAGTGTATCTGGGCCCCTACCCTCTTCCTCTGAACCCTTTACAGACAGACTGGACGATTCGCGAAGGAAGCTTTCACTTGCAAGTGGCTAATCCGGACGGCTTATGCGCACGTCCTGTATGTCAAGAACCGAATAAACAATTTTCTTCTCTTTGACTACGCATTTAGCCAGAGCAGCGTTCAGCGTTAGATGTCTGATTAACTTCGTACAAGACCCTCTGCGCTGAATCTGCCCAGATCGAAATCAGCAGTAAACTAACCGGATCAATCGGTGTGGATCTGCGGTTTCATATGCCGCATAAATCCATCGTTGTGCAGATTGTGGACTCGACTGCTAATCCCGTCCGCGACCAATGGCCGTATTCTTTTGAAAGGAAATATACCAGCCAACCATCACACGCAGGGTAGGCACTCCGCTGATCCACACCCCTTGGCCAGTGCGTACGTAACAACAACAATCGGGAGCTGCGATCAGTGGTTAATATTGGCTAACAATGGCGACTAGCGGACATTTAAGCTATATTCTCGTGAACGCTATTTTCAGCAGAGCTTGGACGCCAGATTAAGTGACCCGATGGAAATGTTTTTATAACGTAATCTGAATAACATTTAATGACAAAAGGTGTCGTCAAACTGCTAACAAAGAAACAGATAGAAATTGCAATGAATAAGTCCATAAACGTACGGGACCCCGGAAGTTATTCTCACGGCCGGAAACGACGTTAATTCGAATTGATATCACTCCGCCGAATAGCGTAACTACGACTAGACGTCATATCTCCATTCACATGATAACAAAACAGCGAACTCCTGAGTTCGTTCTCAATATTCGGCAAGTGGTTTTAATAGAGAAATTTGAGTTTGATCCCCCAAACCTCTTTGCACCAATACATGTTCTTTAATTTTGGAGTCGAAGAATATGGAAAGATTCTGCAGAAAAAAAGCAAACAGCTCACGAAGAAGGTGGTAATTTTAAATATCTGGAAATTTATGTTTAGGGCGAAGACTGTGAAAATATTCAACGGAGAAACTAAAAAAAAATATTAATAATAAACAGTTTTATTCATAGTGAATTACCCTGATGTTCTGGTGCCTTATTCCGGGTCAGTTTGATTTTTAAAATTTAGAATATTAAAGTTTCCATTAATGATATTTGTATCTGTCTACTAAAAAATTAATGCTTGGAACAGATTGTATGTATTTATTTATTATACAAATATTGTCTAAAAATTTTGTTTGCTTGTTTCAAAGAAGAATAGGTATATTCTCACAAAGTCATAAGGACATTTCCAGAACAGTTTTGTAGCCCATTTATTCTCAGACTTCAAGAGGTAACCGAGAGGAATATTGCCCACGTCTTCTCCAATGTCCCATAGTTTACCGACATTTGTTAGAACCCTTTTTAAATATTTTTTTTTTACTTTGTTTTTTCACATATGACAATATTTTCCCAATAATGGTTTAGTCTGGACCCCACCACAGTTCTACCCACTTCTTTACCTTAAAGTCACTGTCTCACGTGTAGCTGGACCTATGGATCAGTATCACACTGGTTGAAGATAACAGCTTCCCCTATAAGATGCTAATTATAGAATTATGTTTCTCTCAGTATACTTGTGAATGCGTGTGCAAGCGTTTATCTTCTTCTTCCCTTTTATTTTAAAGAAGAGAAATAATTAAAAACGAGCAGTTTTTACAAGCTGTTAATATTACCCAAACAGTCTGAAGCGTATCTGCGGAGAGAGAGAGAGAGAGAGAGAGAGAGAGAGAGAGAGAGAAGAGAGAGAGAGAGAGAGAGAGAGAGAGAGAGAGATGAGAGAAGAGAGAGAGAAGCTAGAGAGAGAGAGAGAAGAGAGCGAGAGAAGAGAGAGCGAGAGAGAGAGATTTGGAGAGAGAGATGGAAGAGAGAGCAGAGAGAGAGAGAGAGAGCGAGAGAGAGAGAGAGAGAGATAGATGAGATGGGGAGAGAGCGATGGAGAGACTCTCGAGAGAGAGAGCGAGAGAAGAGAGAGAGCTCTAGAGAGAGAGAGAGAGATGGAGAGAGAGAGATGGCTCTGGGAGAGAATCTGGAGAGAGAGAGAGAGAGAGAGAGAGAGAGAGAGAAGAGAGAGAGCGAGAGAGAGAGAGGAGCTGAGCAGCGGAGAGATGAGAGAGAGAGAGCTAGAGATAGATAGAGAGGAGAGAGAGAGAGAGAATGTTCGCCGCTGACGGATGGCCTTAATAGATATTCAAAAGGCGGCGAACATCAAATCATTTTCATATATGGAAAAACAAACTACCGCAGCTTCAGCGAGGCTTCATTTCAAAGCTTCTTTACGAACAGCGGTCATTAAATCCCGACAGCGGAGGGTAAAACCGAAGCTTTTCCCCTCGTTTATATAATTAACGAGGAGTCACGACAAATGTTTTACCTGTTAGGGGTAAGACGTGCGTCGCGCACCTGCCCTATTCTCGAAGTAACGTCACCGTTAACAGACTAGCTACCTGCAATCTGCTTTTTCTCCCAAATGCCGTTTCAACAAATTACATTTGTACGGTAAATTTGCACACAAGATATTAACTGCAGAATTAATTGAGAGTGTTAACAGCGTAACTTTCTGTGTTCCTTCCCAGAAAGAATTTTAAAATTTCCAAGGTGTCACCGCGCATATATATATATACAGGTGTGTCTAGTAACTGTTTTGCTATCTGTGTACCTCAAACCTTCTGCACACCAGTCTAGTTACACGACGATAAATAAATTAATATTCTACTGTGGTAATTATAAATGAAAACACGGTAAATGTAAACCCTTTGGAATTTATTCATAGCACAAATTTCTAAAACAACGTTATTTATCTCGAGTTTTTGCAATTTGAATTTTTCTTCCTTTTGGTGTATTTTCCCTTCCAAGGATCGTAAAATATATTATGTGACGCGACAGGGTTGTGATAATTAATAAGAGTCAGGGTTGGTGCTGTTAGTAAATATCGGCAACCCGAATGACGGCTTTTGACACCCCGGTATTACTCCAGCTGAGGCCTGGGCTCGTCTTACGGGTGCACGCAGGTCTTCTTCGCCCAGCTGAGTGACACACCCTTCAACGGTTGCCACGCAGCTGAGTTCTGTTTTGAACGGCAGCCAAATGTACGCAGCACTGACACAGTTTCGGCGAGGAAAAGGTCGGCATTCCTGATGAGTAACCAGGTAGGTAGTGATGACGAGGAAAGATCACTGGGTCACCGATGTGGCCAACGCCACGATCCGTTTTCGCGATTAGCTTCTTCTCTGGTTTCCATTGTTGGGCGATCAGACAGCCAGCCGAACAGCGGCTGAGTCTGCGAAGGAAAAGGATAACTAGGAAGGGAAACTGTCTCCAAGTTTGGTAAGAAGGCGGATTGTGCTAACGAGCGAAGTTTAGGGGGCTGGTGCGTATATTCTCGGAATGTTAACGTCAGCAGGCGGAAATGGACCTTCGCTCCGTCGCGATGCCATCCACAGTGAAGAACTCGGTGGGTGACTAACGTAGACGGGCCGACGAAGGATTCGGTAGCGTCAGCCCCCGAGTGACAACAGAGTCTTAGTCAGACATGATACACGGGGGGTGGGGGCGCTGCGAAGCCAGACAAAGAAAGGGTTTCACCTACCAGAAAGATAAAGTTCGTGATGAACAGGCAGTATTTGTTTATCCTGTTGACTTTGCTTCTCTCCGTCGTCGTCGTCGCAGGGAAGATGACGACGTTCTCCATCGGCGTGTACGACGACATCGGGGCCGTTCGTGACGACGACACCGGATCGGGGCAGCACCACGCGGTGCGCTGTTACCACAGCGGACGGGAATGTGTTACATCACCCCACTCGAACCCTAATCCTTCACTCGACCCGTCAAAATAAGGCGTCCGCGAAAGTAGGTCGGGAACGCCGAATGAACTGAGCCCATCCTCCGGGAAGGGAAGGGAGGAAGGAAGGAAGGAAGGCCAAAAAAAGGGGTCCCGTCAGGTTCGACAGAGCTCACGTTTCGTTTACTAACGCTGCCCTATTTTAAACATTAACCCCTCCCCCACCGCTACCTCGGTCGGCTCCGGGCGATATTCGCCAGCGGAGAAGTCTCTCTCTCCCTCTCTCGAAGAAAAGCTGCTGCTGCCGGGTGGGCTAAACTGCTAGGGACAGAACTGGGGGGGGGGGGCTCTCCCTCTCCCACAAATCGGCGAAAAGCCGCCAGCCAGAACCTGTTTACAGATAACGGGAACGTGCGCGAGCACCATCTGGTTCCCCACCATCGACGAGGGCGGTTCGACAACTGCGTCCCAGCTACAGGTCGGCGAGAGAGAAGCTGAACTCTCCGCGTTAACCGGCGAGATTTAGTAAATTTACATCGTCTTCATAACCTTAAAGACACACAACAAGCTATTTAGACGAGGTATTGCGAGGTTGCAGAGGGACGCAGGACAACGAGCTCATTCCAAGTAAGCTTGACTGTGTATTTTTATTCCTCTCACGAACGGTTCTCAAATGGACTAGAACTTGGCATCCTTCTGATGTTCCCCAGTCTGTTGACGGGCGCGACCCTTCCATACCTGATGGAGCTTTTAGCATATTTAGCCACTGCCCCCTTCCCCACTATACAAAGGGTCACAGGATAAACTGGGTCTGCAACAAAATCCTTCGGATTATGCGCTGGCGGCTGTCATACATTCTGCATTATCACTACATCCGAACGTCCTGCACCACCCGCTCGCTAACTCTTCCTGTAATTCCACACTTCGGGTGTATGTAGCCGACGGTAACATCCATCGGTCTTCTCTGACGCCTCAAGGGATAAGACGCTGCAGTTCGTGTCTGTGGGCCGTGTTTTGAATACACACCTACCTCCCATTAAAGTCTGGTGTCACGAAAACGAGGCTTGTGTTGCAAATAACTCATTGCCACCTTATCCGAGGCATTTTGTGCACGGTGACGAGTATTTTGAATTTAGGAATCTTGAAACAACAGGCTAGCTGTACATATTTCTATTTTGTGCTCGCCTTAAGACGATGCACTGTCAGCCTGTTAAAATTAGCATGTTGAGACGATAATTTAAACTTTCGAAACTTGTGCCCATATTATAGAGAGTGAAAAAAAAATTATGCTGGCAAACTGACTACTAAAATACTATCGCTACTACTACACAATAATAATAACAATAATATAATAATAATAATAATAAAATAATAATAATAATAATAATAATAATAATATAATAATAAACTACAATAGCAAACTATAATCTACGAATAAACAAGTTTAAATTAGTCTCTGACAGAGCTAAGGACCAATAACTAACTGTACTCACATTTCTCCTTTTGTTTAGTTTTCCCATCTTCAAATAAATATCTTCTTAACTAAGAATAAAATGGATCTTACCAAAAACTACTTCAGAAATTGTAAAAGCTGACATTTAAATTTCAGATCTTTTCCAATTTTTATTTTTTCATTGTTTGACTACTGTTTAAATCAGAAGTTTTGCGCACAAGACTTCCTTCACGGAAGCCTGATCCAAAGCGCCGTGTGTGCACGGTTTGACACGTTTTCACAAGATTTCCGAAAACCAAAGAGTTAACGAATTTATTTGTGTAAACAAAAACCGTAAGATTTCTATTTACTTGAGAGCCCAAGTAGTTTTGTAATGTAATGTCTTTACAGCATGGCGAATTCGGTTGGCAGCATAACATTTAAAGGGAGACAACCCTGGTTGTTTTGTTGTTTTTTTTAAAAATTTATTTAATGTCGCTTTTTTTAAAGTTAATTTCAACAACTTTATGCTTCCTTTTTATTCGGTGTAAAGAAAAGAAAACGCACGAGCTCATAAATTTACATTATTTCACGTATCTCTGCAAATAAGTTAAGCAAAACGTTGTAAAATATTACGAATTTTATTATTTTTTACCATATTTTTTACAAATCATTATTATACAAAGAGGTAACAGATTTTCAAAAGTTATATAATGTACATATGTGTGTATATATAATATATTTTATGGTGAACTTATAAAAATATCTGAAAATTTTACATCGTCGCCAGACTTCTTGTCTCTTGCAATAATAATAATAATAATATAATAATAATAATAATAATAATAATAATAATAATACTAATAAAACAAGAGAAACATTACTACTTCAGATTTCACTTATTTATAAAGATTATCCGAAATTAAAATTACAGGGGCGTGTCCGCAACTAGGAAAAATAATAATTTCTTTAGAAATGTTGATATCAGAGAGAGATGACAATGTAGAAAAACGTCTACAAGATAGAAGTGCGAGAACATCTACAAGTTAAGGATGGATGTAGAATGGGGGGTGGGGGCGAGAAATTCCACAGCGCGAGATCCGACGGCCTCGTTTTCGCTTTAATCCGCTGCGCCCCGACGATAGAGGGGCGCTACACTGTTCATTTTGATTTTTTTTCTGGACTGTTATTTGTTTTAGAATCTCATTAACCCTTGCGGCGTAAAACCGCGTTCTCGGTTTCGCCGACGATTTCACTTCGGTCCGACCGTAAGAATTTCCGATGGCCCAAATTTCTTTTAACTCTGCCCGGCAAACCTAACGGCCTTATTACCTCCCCTGTCGCCTTGACGACAGCTGCAGAATGACGCCGCGAGGGTTCAGGAAGTTTAAAATCTTCTAATCCAGGGGGGGGGGGGGTTGAGTTGTAAAATCGCACCTGTCCGCCTGCGAACAGAGGAGATAACCCACGTCGCGATGGCCGGCTGCTGATGAAGAACGAGAAGAATGTCGCCAGGAAGGAAGGAAGGAAGGTTCGCCAATCCGGGCCGGGCCCGATGTCGGACTTTACTGAATAACACAATTTTAAAAATAATTTTTATGCTTATAATAGCACTGATTTAAACTCCATTCCTCTGTTTCGAACAATATTTTTTTAAAAAAATTATATTAGTCAAATAGTGTACTTATAAAACCAGTCATTGTAAACAGCCCCGCTGTACTCTAAGATACTGTGGACACCAATCGGTTTCTCTTGTTCATCTCCTGCTTAACCAGCTGCATTTGGATTTGTTCCTTTAGCATCTGAGCGATACAGGCGAGAAATAACTGAAATGAAGTGAGAAGAGAGAGAAAGGTCAGATACTTCTATTTCTAGTTTCTTATGGGGACAGAAAAGGTACCAAAGATGTTTACTTTACCTGCCCAACCTCCCTTGACTCTTTTATACGTACAACCTGGTCCATCATGGACAGAAACACAACCAGGAAATTATCTAATCTACTTGTACTCTTGGAGTTTACTCTGTGATCTGTGGAAGAACACACCCAGGACCCTGACCCGACCAGGGGGTATTGGGCCTCTAGTTGGAGCGAGAACTCATTCTCATGGTCACTTATTGCTATAGCCATTTATACTTTAGCCAATGTTCCCCACACATCCACTCTGTTAGAACAAACTGAAGGGCAGATTCGGGGTTCATACCTGGGGTATCAAAATTCCAAGAAGGATGCCACCAATGATAAGTCCGTTGTGCTTGATCCAGTCCCCTAAAGCTTTTAGGCAGCCCCTTGTATATATGGCACCAATGTTTGATCCTTCCTTCAAAACCCCTTTCTAATAAAAGAAATATTTCAAATTTAAGGAATATAACAAATGATGGCAAACTACTACCACTGCTAACAGCAACAGCAAAACAACAACAACAACAACACAATAATAATAATATAATAATAATAATAATAATAATAATAAATAATAATAATAATAATAATAATAAAACAACAACACTTATCCTTGGAGATAAGCTTAAGAAGGCCCAGCCAACAGGTCAGACTAAATACATTGGTATAGAGAATAACACCGGCTTGAATGCTGCCCGTGTTATTGAAGTCCAGCAGCTCTTCAAGGAACCAGGAATGGTGAATAAACCAAACTGTACTGTACTGGATGTAAACACCACCACAAGAAAAAGCAGCTGTGAGACAAAAAAGTGATCCAAAACAGAGACAGGGAGATTAATGCTCTGCTTATGTTATGCCATTCATCCATCACATGAAACTAAAGATTTCAGATGTGTAGCAGACTGAATTTGGCAAAGATCCATCAGTTAAGGAATAACCATTAGAAGACATGAAACAGAACACATGTCGAAGAATAACTACATAGGTGTGGAAGAATTACAGAAACTGAGAGGAAATGCTCAGAATGATGCTACGCAGAGAGAGCTGACTACGACAAGGTTAGAGAAACAAAAGGCCACTGCAACTGAAAGACCAACAGAAACCAAAGGTAAGGTGACCCAGGTGAAATGAACTGAATAAAGACAAGTTGAAGAAACACGCTCACAGAGATCACGTTACAGCCAGAACGATTACACGGGAAATACCAAATTCAGTAATGGGAAAAATAATAATTTAATTGAAAATTAATGCACTAAAACAACGGATTTGAGGAAATTAAAAAAAAAAACACAGAAGTAAAAAAAAAATCTTGAGTATGAAGAGAAATGTTTGCCTTTGATTAAAAAAAAAATCAAAACAAAACTTTCCAGAATACCTGACAGAGAAGAATGTCAAGTCAGTGAATCACCATTAGAAGGTGGAATGATCTCATTCTGGAGGAATATCCAAAAGGGCGATGTGGACCAAAATCCAGAATGACTCGAACAGCATATCCAAGAAGAGAAGGCAAAAGGTGGAAGCATAAACCTGTGCAGGAATTTAGGGAACTGACCCCAGAGGACCTACAAGTCCACAAGCGTATGGTGTGCAGAATTTAAAATAATCAACTAGTTCTACCACCGACTGCCAGGGAAAGAATTCAAAGCTCTGGTGGAAAGTAAGCAACACCTACCTTTTAGATAACAAATAATACATTAAAGTCAAAATCTATCGACCAATCTCGCCTCAGCCATCCACAAACATTTAATGTCACAGCACCATCCTGACCACATATATTAATTTCATGTATTATTAGATTTGCTATGCAGTTATGAATATGAATAGTTTGATAAGTATAAATGTTAATGAAGCACTTATTGGAAGGCAATGAAAGCAATTTAGAAAAAAAAACAATTGGAAATAGATTTTGGTCTACAGCTATAGGCATAAAAATAGTTTATACTTTAGTGGTAAATGTGCAAAAATGTAAAAATAAATAAATGTATAAACCTCTCTATATTTAGTATATTCAAAGGGAAATAATTCAAACATAATCTCTAAATTATTAATAGAGTTATTTCCCATCGTTCAGGTTGTTATTTATATTATTATTATTATATATTATTATTATTATTAGTGTATGTATGTATGTAGAATTTACTTTTTTATATAAGAAAGACTGATATTAAATATGTGACCTAGAAATTTCAATTTCAGTCTTTTGATCGTGCATCTTAATGATAAGCAGATATTCTAACGAGTACTGATAGGTGGATGGAATATTTGTATAGAAAGCGCTATATTCTAAGCCAAATATAAATATTTAACTTTCTCTAATACCAGCGGGGATACATAATAAATAAAAACAGATCCAGTTTGAAAAAGTTGTGGATGAAGCTATCCTAGAAGTACAGCAATTTTTATAAACAGATAAACAAATGAATAATCAAAAGAAACATCGTAGTTTACTCAAATGATGGCTTCAATTTAATGTGCATACTTACATCTCCTACTTCTACAACTTCTGAACCACACTTAATATTGATGAAATCTCCCTAAAATCAAAATGGAAAGAAAAAGAAGAAAATTAAATAATGGTAGTTAGACAGGGTTCTAAAGATTATTGCCACAGCGGGGCACAAAATAAATGATGTCAGATAAGACATTGATCTGGCTAATAGTAGATAATCCATAGGTAACTACAGAGAAACTTCTTCATACACAACATGAATTCCTGGTAGTACTAAATAGAATAAAGAAAATTTAATCTTGAATATCGTATTGTTTTATTAAATTTAATTAATTAATTAATTTGTATAGAGGCTGAATAAATGCTAAAATTATCTCTTCTTGGAAGTATACAGAGCCTCAGTGAGAGATTCTTCCAAATGTTTTTATTTAAGTGTACACTTTCAATGCTGTCAAAAAAGAATTGACAGTATTGTTAATGAAATATTATTTCAGAAAATTTCTCAAATTATTTTTATGTTTTTGTTTTACATTTAAAGAATCCATTTGCATCTGAGACTGAACCATCAAACAGCCAGGACAAGTAGAAAAAAAACAACCAACAAATGATACATCTATATTTTTCAGGTTATGATAAAATCCCAGAAACATTTTGCTAAATAAACATTTCTTGTTTTCCAGCTAAAATAATTGCTTTATTTAAGTGTTATCTCTTTCCATCTGTCTCCATCTCTCTCTCTCTCTCTCTCTCCATCTGTCTCCACCTCTCTCTCCATCTCTTGCAGAATTCTCAGAATACATTAATACAATTAGAAAGTAAGAGAAAGTAAAAATTATTTGCACGCATCCATGCACAGAAATTAATTTTTTATCTACCTGTAGACTAACAGGTTAGGGTTGCAATTAATGTTTAAAAAAAAAGTAATTTACAATGAAGATGCCCAACTTTAACCGGTGCTCTATTTCACTGTCTGAGTAACTAATGGAGCACACGAATAGTTTTGTTTCTTTTGACAAGTTCTTAATCTGTTCCATCATAACCGTGTAGCATGTGTGTGAAATCATTTGATTAGGGACCGAAACAGCAGGAAGGATTCTATGTAAACCTGTAACATTGGGCGAAGGGTTATTCCCTGCGTGTTATTTATGTGACATTCAATAGGAAAGGTGTGGTGCATATCGGAAAGGAGGGCATCAACGAAACTGCAAACTGATCTCTTCTTTCATTTCACTGTCGCTTTACTAAAACATGTTCCTCTGTTTGACATCTGTTGGCATGGTAAGGTGAGGGGACATTTTTGTTTAACAATAAGAACGACGTTATTTTCGAATAATAATAACAATAATAAGCCAAGCTAGATGCCATACTTTATATATGGTGAACACAAATTTCTTGAAAATTAATGATAATAAATTTTCCCATCTAGAATCTGGTGTGAGAAGAAAATCTCTACTTTAAGGGCACCAAGCACCACATACCACCCTGACCCAAACTTTGTTGCTAATATGCAGGTATCTCGGCTACTCACGGGCTTCATGATGCAGCATGAAGGAGGGACCGAACATTTCTCTGGGCTTTTGTTTGTCGAAGTACAGTTGAAGTATAAATTACTGTTCCAGTCTTGGTAACCTTTGTTATTCTTGCTTAATCCACAACATTTAAGCTGTAAAGAAGAAGAGAAGAAAAAGAAAAAAAAAAAAAACAACAATTAAAGTTTCCTTGCACTTCTGATGTTTCTCTATTTAATTTATCGTCGACTAACTGTGAATGCCTGTGAAAGCGTCAAAACGAGTTATCTCCCCATAAACAGCAACTTAATTAAATTAACTTCTTTTCTGGCAGGGAATGGCGACTCCAGGGATAAGTTATTGTACAAAAAAGAAAAAGAAAAAAAATACAAACTTGTGCAGAATAATTGGAAACATTTAGCCATTTAAAAAAAAAAAAAAATATATATAATATTTTTTTTCAGCGCCTCTATATCAACGCCATTATATGACGATAGGTGGCTGGAAGGTCAGGGCTGTGTCATTTGACAGCATATACGATGCCCTCCCCCGTATCACCGTTATTTCTTAAATAAACAAAATTTTGATTGTTTTTTTTTTTTACGATTATTAGATATTTGAAAATAAATTGTATCCATCTTACAGCTGTTATAAGCGGTTTGCAATTTTCATATGCGATAGGCTAGTAAGTGATACCTGTTCTTTTTTTAAAATGTTTATGTTGATACAACGGGAAATGTCTTGTTAGTACCTCAACTTTCAAATGATTGGAATGTGATCAGTGATGACAAGGAGTGAGACGAAGTTCCAGGACGGTCAGATCATATCCAGACTGAATGAGCTTCAGACCAACTCAAGCCCAGAAGGCCGCCTGTATGCCATGCAATCAGCTGAATACCGAAGCAACAGCTCAGCGGGTTGTCATCCGGTCTGCAGCAGAAATAAGCGAAGCTACCATCATCCATCAATGCCGCCCTCTGTACCGTTCGTAAGCGGAGATAAGCTGCAACTCTGCACCATCCTCATCTCGCCGATCTGACTGAGCCACCTTTGCTAGAAGACCACAAGGTAATGTGTCATCTTATCGCCGCCAGACACAGCTGGCCAATGCAGCCTCGAAGTCATTCCGTGGTAGCCGAACCAAGGTGACTCTCACTGAATCCACCTGGCCATAGTGCACTCTCTGCAACATCGATTGCTCCCTAAGTAGCTCGGAACCCAAATATAGTTTGAATATTTCTAGTTGTAATACCTATCAAGGCGTTTCAGTTACTTATTCCAGGTTACCCACATGTGAATACTAGATTTCGTCAGGTTGCTGATTTAGTTTCCAGCTGTATAATAACGACACTATTGCGCTTGCAGATGACCCCTTCGTACAGTACGACGACGTGGACCCCTCCAATCGGGTTCTACACTTCGTCACTCACGCCATTTTGGCATCCCTCCGTGATGCTAACGACTCGTTTGCTGAGTGCACCTTTAAGGTGGTCGCAGAGTTGTTTTACTAGCCGTACATGGTCCACGGCCTCGTGACTACGCCATACTACCCGACAAGCAAGAAGCCACCCACAAAGGTTATTTCTCTGGCATCAGATGGAATCCCGACCCCTCAACTCTATCTTGATAGAGCGTGGAACTGCTGCCACCAGTGCTGCTGAGACCGTCTTTCCTGATGCTGCAAAGAAGGGCTGCTCTTCTACTACTCGTCCGAGCTCGTATATCGCAAAGTGCAGGCAGAGGGGCTTGCGACAGTTGTACAAAGGAGGCAAGAATTTAGTACTATCGGTATGGATGCTGCTGACGTTGGACACTGTTTAAGTGGATGATGCTGTCGATGCCTTTGAAACTCTCCAGGAGAAGCTGCCTACAGAAAAAAAAACCATAAATCCGTCCCCCGATCGGCGACCACTTTGAAATCTGCGAACGCGACCGTCTCAGGTTCTCCATCCCACTTCGAAGAAGACGCAATAACAACTCCATCAAGGGAAGGCAGCGTAAAGTCCAGACGAATACGGACGAGAATACCCCCACAATCTGGAGGCTTCTTGATGTGTTGTCATCGCTCACCGGATGATGTCGGGCCACAGCACCTGAACGGAGGAGTAACAAGAAAACCGGCGTCCAGACACACGAGGAGGGAGACGGCACAGCCCCCGCTCTCAGAACAGAGAAACAGAAAATACAAGACCGGTTCCCACCAAAGATTCTAATGGACCGTGTAGTTCCTTTCCCCAAAACGTCTTAGTCTCGATGTGTCATGAAAACCACGTCGTATGACCCTGAAGAAGTAACAATGAACATGAATAATATGGAAACTCGCCAGTAACAGCTTGAACGGTTCTTGCGCTGCAAATCATGGGTGGATTATCCATTTGATCTCCAACAGCATACGTATGCATAAATTTATGCGACACACCGTTCCTTTATGTATTTTGTTATTATCCAATAGATTAAAGACGTGACAGCCGTTCATCTGTTTCTGATTTGATTTTCAACATTGTTGCTTCAGGGCAAAAATGTTGGGAGACAGGGACGGGGGAGGTTGGTGAAGATCGCATTAGCAAATTCCCTTCTGATGAATAGGGCGCACCTGTTGGCTGGTTTACGATAACCGATCGCCGAACTTCAGTGATAGCTGCGCCACGTCTTATATTCCGTGATAATTCTGTGTACAACGTAATAAGCAAACACATTAAAATGAATCTTAGAAATTATTTTGCCAAAAGGGTGCATACTCACGGTCTTTTGTATGCTGTCGATCAAGTTCTGCATGTCTTCGTCATCGCGATACTTTATTATTGCGGCCTTGAATGTATCTTCTGGGATTAAGTTGATCTTTCTGGTGAAGTCCGGGTAATAGTAAAACACGAATACAGTGATTGAAAATAAAACTTCCAAAAAGAAGAACACGGTCAACGTCCATCGGTACTGAAATATAATAATAATAAACAAAGTCTACAGCCAGCTGATCACGAAAGAGAAGCTGTGCAAGGGAACTAAGAGACGAAAGCCAGAATTAAAAGACTTACAAAGGGTGAAGTAAAGCTTTAATGAGATCAGGGAAATGCTTGTGTGGGCGTTAGGGTTAGAACACAACAAGGGAGACTGCGCGAATGAACGGTTGGTATTTATTAAATTTTGGCTGTGGAGTGCTGTGTCATATCGCACTGTCTGTCGTGAATGAGGGCCAGGGTTCGATTCCCGTAGGATCCGACTGGATTTGGCAAATCACGGAATGGTTTTTACTCGCCCTTCCTTCAATCTTATCTGAACTTTCTGTGAACAGCCTGATTTCCTCTTCCAACAGGTAAAGAATGGTTTTCTAGTAGAATCTTCTTCCTGTTTCTCTCCTTCAGTTGGTCGGGGGCTTGAGTGCCAGGTTAACCGCCTGGCCCCATAAAAAAGCTGTGGCTCCTCGTTATGCAAACAGGACCTGGCTTATTTTCAACCCTGTGCGCCGAGAAAAGGAATTAGATTACCTAATGACTCCTACCAGGCGGAATTCTTCACTGATTTACCAACAGCGCCATCTAAAACTAGAAATTTAGCCATACTACTTGATAATATCAGAATAGCGAATGACTATGCAGCCTTTAAGTTAGAAATATTTCCGGACCTCGAACTCAGGCCATCAGCCCCGGTCAGTTCAATAGTCTAACCATTGGGCCACCAGCCGACGATAATCACAAATGGTAAAGCAATGAATATTACTCCTCAACTATAGCATAGTGGTATATCAAATCTAAGAACCAAGTTCCACAATAGCTCCTTGCTACAGCCGTATAAATGACACACCTTTTGAATTCCTTTAAAGTGAATAGATTTCTAGGAATTTAGGAAATATATTCCATGAGAACACTTAATTTACATAGAATTTAATGGCACGAAAAATATTTGTATCCCTGCTTCACTCAGAACCCCGAAAGAAATATCCATTTTATGACTTTTAAAAAGGTAGGTTTTGCATACTGTCTGCCAAAGCGCACGCTAAAAATGATATTGAACTTATCTACATACACCTTCACAAGCTTGCAAGAGAGGAACCCCAAATTAACATAATACAGAGACCGGCAAAACCTTTATCTGCCTAAAGCATTTAGATAAAATAAAAGTGTGAATGATTGTCAGGGCTGACCTTCCGGTTTCCGAAACGCTGTCTATTTTCACTTATTATCAGGAAAAAAAACTAACTAAAATATAGTTTTACAAGCAGTTTTGCATATTGAAATTATATTTTATTCCAAACGTCTTGGCGCAGTATGAAAACTAGGTTTCTTCGAAGTATTTTGTAGAATATTAAAAAAAAAAACAACAACAAGAACAAACAGAGATCCCCGCATGTATATCGTCGAAGCCCAGACCTTCGAGTATAAAATCACATGGCTCTTAAGGAAAGTGAAAGTGCGTGTACACGTGCAAGGGGGAGATACCGAGTGGTTTAACGCTATAGTTGTAGTTGTGTGAGGAAATTTCCCACTACCGGATCTCATGTAGAATTGAAAATCTTAAAAAGAAGTTATTTTTAGCGCCAGTTAGTCACACACACACACACACACACACCACACACACACACCACCCGTTCTCTTTATAAAAGGCGCACGATGACCGGGATGTAAATCGACAGAGCGTGCGCTCTAAAGAGCGAATATGTCTGCCGCGGACGGCGGATTAGGGTGGCGTCAGATGAATTATCGCGAAATGAATTTCATAAAACACATAAACTGTTTCTAATTTAGAAAGGTGATACTATTTACAATAACCTTCTTCAAGCATCCTCCAGGTTACGTATTATTTATCTTCAGAGAGTAACATTGTATTCTCAGCCTTGCCTCTGTATTATACTTGCATCGGTGTTCTTCCACCAGACCCCGCCCCTCCACAGCGGTGAAGCACCGGCAGATTTTCCCTTCGTATCGTAGCAATGAAACATTTTCACCTTCTGCTGAAATCGTGTTTGACCCACGACCGAGTAGCTCCTACCTCCACACAGACGCCATGCCGTCACTGCGTCTAGGTTGCGCACGAGAAGTATACCACGAGCGTGTTCGGGGTGTTGGGTATCTAACGCCGCCACTATGACCCGGAAATGATCAGAGAACGAATCTTGTCACCTCTCCGCTGCGCCCTCACCTAGCCGTGCTCGCTCTCCGACTGTTGTCCGCACATCGCGGTGGATGCTCCATGAAGCGATTTACAGATAAAAGAGGGAAGCTGTTCCTGAAATGCGTCACAGCCCTTTGCAACAGCAGGCCCCAGGCTGTCAGATCGACAGATGAGAGCGTAAGCTTAGATGGACCAAACGAACTCTGGTGAAATCCGAAGCCATGGAGGAGGGTGTGATCGGAGGTCAGACGGTAGTTCAACGACACAGGGGACCTCTCAATCAACGAAACAATCCTGATTCGTCATGACGTAGGGGAGTGCATCTTATGACCGAACCCGATCTTATTACCAGGTTTGGAACCCGAAAAGCCAACAGGTACAAGGGAAACAGCATTGAGCCTGTAGTTGCCTGCCATCTTGAAAATATCCGGCTTATTACCAGGCCAATAATCAGGGGCGGCTTCAGTAGGACAATACCTTCAGAAAGATGCGACTGACTTGATTTCCGTGCTTGGATATCTACGATCCCAGATTTGAAATCCATAAAATATCTCTGGAATCAAATTGTGCGAAGAGGATGAGGAGGAGAAATCCATCTGTTCAGAATACTTTCAAACATAGAGAATACCATCAATGTGATGAAATCAGTCGTAGAAGAGGAAGTTACTCAGTATAAAAAGGTAAGCACACGATCGAACTTCCAGGAAAGCAAATGGAATTTTATTGTAAAACACTGATGAGAGATCGGACATCATGCGCCTTACAACGATACTTTTAAATAGCTTGTTGCTATTCACTTCATACCATTTTATAAAATATTATATAATATCAGACGATCTATGATATCTTGCTTTGTACAGACTTCGAGGTATCTCATTTCTCTGGATTCGCCTCTTGGCTACGGTGGAACCTTGCAACTTTCTTATACTGACACCACAGTAAACTAATTATAAAACGAAAGTCATTTCATTATTGTATTGTATTTAGCTAGTACTGTTATTAGATAGGAGCAAAAGGAATTGAACCTCGAGTGACCGGTAAGACGACCATCACTGATAGCACGCATTTATTTTCTGTGGAAAATATATCCGAAAGCTTCTAGTGACAGAACTGACCAGAGAGGAATACCTACAATTGTGAGACACCAGATGTATTCTCGCAAAGCTCCGGCACTTCCAAGGAAAGCCAACAAAGTGGTACAGCAGCCAGTAACGCACATGACTGCGGCTGGGTCAAAGAAGAAGTCGATCGCATCCACAACAACCTTTTCTTTCCCGTACAATATCCATGAAGAAATCCCTACAAGGGCGAGTCCGATTAGCTGTCAAAGAAAAATTAAGGTTCGTACGTGTATACAGCACCTGTAAACATGCATATCTCAACGACTAGAAACATAGTCACTAAATAACACACACACCCCACACACACACACGCACACACACACACAACACGCACACACACACACGCACACACCACACACACACGCACACACACACGCACACACACCACCACCCCCACACGCAACCCCACACACCACACACCACACACACACACCACCACACCCCCACACACACGCGCGCGCACACACACACACACGCAACCACCCACACCACACCACACACACACGCACGCACACCCACACACACACGCGCGCACACCACACACACACCACGCACACAACCACACACACACGCACACACACACACACACACCACACACACGCGCACACACGCACACACACTGGTTAATGTATTAAGTAGTGTTAACTTTCAATAAATTAAATAATACCATTATAGATACATAGCTAAGCTATAAATGTATGGTGACCATTTCTCACTACATAATAAAGGTATGAAGTACATAAGTAAAATAATTTTAAATTTGCATAAATAAATATATCTGTGCACATGGGTAACATGTGTAAGAATAAAGGTAGCTATCTGCAAATCAACACACCCAGTGTGATATAGCTAACAGATGTAATTAGTAAACTTTTTTAGGACTAATATTATTAGCTGAGATTCATAATTGTCTTTATGTTTCTAATTAAACCTTATAATAAAGTTCAGGATTTATTTCTATTTTTTTAGAGATGATGTTACGTAAGTGGTTTTTAGTTCATTGTCCAACATTCGCCCTTTAAGAGTTATCGTTTACAGACACGCAATCACCTCATCTATGGTACTTTTAGATGAGTCATCACCTATTATTAATCAGGGTTAACTACGCCTGCCAGATTTCAGAATGATATTCAAGACGCTCGCTCGCCCCTTGGTGGAGGAGAAAGAAGATACGATATAGAAAATAGCGCAAAGTCTATCTCTGTCTCTCTATGTGCCTGTCTCCGACTCCCTCATTAAAAGATAGTCGGTGTGAAAGAACTCAGAATAAGTGGTTATTTTTTAGATTGTTTAAGAATAATTTAAAGTTTGATTTACACGTATACGACTGCTGAAAGAACTGGCAAATTGAATGGAACCATAAAGAAGAACAAAATGTTTAGCATAGATACCTTAATTTCTTGAGCATGCTGAACGTTTGAAAGCATGGGGTCTGCCCACCTTATATAATAGAACTGTATCTGCAAGTGGTTGAAAAGACTATAGAAACTGAAAGTATCTGCTCACAGAATTATAAAACAACTGTGGAACGATTCCTTTAAGCACCAAACTGTTATGATACGAATCTTTAAAACAACCAATCTACTCTTGAGATTTAAAGATAATATTACTAAATGTCTATGTTCTCTTGGGGAGGGGAACCTGTCGATCTCTTCTACAGGAATCAGAATGTAAAAATTACAAATTCCTTTTTTAAAATGCAAGTATTCAAACCAATTAAAATTAAGTTTACCTCTGCAACAATTTATCATCTTCTTTGACAAGTCCTCGAATCATCTTTGATAACTCGCGTGAAAAGCCTAAAACCTTCCTTGACAGCAGATTTACCTGACATTTAATATCTTTCATGTTTAAAGTTACTAAATATCAAGTAGGACGCAGCTTTCTTTATTTCAGCCATTAAAGGTGAAACAATGCGTCGGGGGTCTCACTGCTCAGGCAAATCTTCTTTGAGCGCGCGCCAAGCTATCAACCCTGTATCAACTAGATCTATTTTCTCTCAAGATCCCAATATCCCAGATAGCTGAATATAGCATTTTGAGTCGTCCAGTACATTCGAAACGGTAAAAACCTGAAAATAGTTCATTATCCTATGGACTCACGCACAGACAAGATGTGAACCAATCTATGTTATATATGACAGCACTATTTGGTTGTCCACTATCTGTTAGTGACTCCCGTGTCCCTTTCTGAAACCACGTCTCCTCTGCGTAAGCAGGCATCAATCATTTGTAGCAGCAGCCCCCCCAAGCCAGCCATCTTCTCTCCGCGTCGTTTGTCTTAGTAACGGGAAAGCTGTCGACGGACAATGCCGGCGCATCACTCCGATCGACCCACACCACGTTACACTGCCGTGACTTTCCAAACGACTGCGTTAACCACCCGGCATATCGAACTCACCTGAACTGCTGCTCACCTGTTTTATTACACTGTAACATAATGCGTCCCGGGGGGGGGGGTGAAGGGAGTGAAATCGATGAATCGACGTTTCGGTTCCGATGTTATTCGCGAGAAATGCATTTGTTGACCTTTAATTTCGGGAGACGACGCTCACATACTTTTATAATGGGAAGAGATGAAGATGCCTCTCTTTTCTACAGTTGTTGCGACCTAACGAGGCTTTACGAGGGCTGGGAGGGGAAGGGAGGGAGGCCCGAAACGTATGATGATAACACAGTACACCAGCGACTTCTTATCGACCGATGTAAATAGTTATCGGAGTTCGCGCAGTACCAGCAGGGAGAAGTCATTTACGCTTACCGGGAGAAACTGAATGTCTTGTCTTTAAGAATGCCGTCAGCAAACCGACGACAGTAGTTAAATATACAGGAGGAGAACCAACAAGAATTCAATGCAAAAGCCTGTTATTTACCATTAAAATAAGTGTTCGGCACAGTTCATCTGTATGCATTTCTTTCTTTACTGCCTAGTTTCGTTGGCTCCCCCCCCGCACGCATTTACGAAACACTCCCTTCCTTCTGTGACAGTCGGTGTATTATTATCCGTTCGAAGAGAACTGGCGGAGATCTCCGGTGACTCTGATGGTTGTTTTCCGATCCGAGGTTTGCCGCCATGCGTCCATCATCTCGAGCGGTCAGTCATGTGAAGAATGTACCGAGGATCGCGCCAGTCTGACGCCAAAACAACGAAAGAAGTCATTTCTTTCTTGAACATTTTTTTGGAAATCTTTTGCCGGAGAAAATCATTTTCAAAGCCAGTTACATGTGTGCGAATTTAAACATTTTGTCATCACATTTCCACTATTTAGGTGTGCACCATTGTGGGAGTCTGCGCTGCATATCTTGTGTCACGTGACAGTGTCAGCCACGTGCTCGGCGACAGTGATTAGTGTATCTCAGGTACAGTGTACAACCTAAATGCATTTAGTAATAAAAATAAAATTTTTTTCCCCAATGCTGCTCCTCTTATGGGCACTGAGACATCTGATTTATCATCACCTCTCTGTGTACGCCAGTAAGTATCCAGCTTTATACTTTACAAGCCAAACCCTAAGGCATAGCGTTTGTCAGCTATCTCACTGACTTTAACCACCCTTGGCTGGAGTCGAAGTCAGCCACCTACAGTTCCGAAACTGTTACCGTACACCAGAACGTTGTTTGTGTCCATTTCCTTCGGGTTTTGTAAGTGATGGCATATATCACTGCATCTTAAGTTTCTTTGGAGGCGATTGATGAAGTCTACGAGTTTAACAAGTATTGCATAAGGCCATCCTCGTGCCGCCAGTGCTGACCCATGTTATTGTTTATCATCGTATTCACAACTGTGGAATTACGCCTTCGACATCGTGCAGCGCCATTTCCAAAATAGTCAGATTGCGTTTAATACAAAGCAAACAAGACCGACCGCCTGAACAGATAAATACTAGGTTAGAAGTAATTATTCATCTTGTCTAATTGTTTTAACTCTGTTTGACCCGAGAATGGCAAAAATAGCGTCTCGGATAAGTAAGCAAAGATGATCAATTACAATCATAGCCACAGGTTTTGCATCGCCCTAGGATTTTCTAATTTTGCTTGATACGGTCAAATTAAAACTCGACAAATTTGCATAATAATGCTACGTTAACGTGTATTAAACAGCGAAATACATGGTCTTCGAGAGGACTTTATCCATCATGGCGACAAGAGTGAGTTCATTAGAAGTGGTCAAAGGTGCATTGTACAGCTGTGGGGTATGATCTGCAAAGCGATTTTGTAATTGTTATTTCTAGAATGTTGCCAAACTTTTGACCCCGGCTAAGTTTTAAAAACTTTATTTTACTTGGATCATAAAACTAAGTTTGATAATTCCATCTCCTGTTTTTTTTTGTTTTTTTTAAACATTAAAACACTATTTCACGCATAGCTGTGTAAACAGATCTTCGAAGAGCTCAACGAACAGAGTTATCTCCTCTTTATAAGCAGCCGCTTCAGCATCCCGCCTCATAGAATTCCAGCTTTTGAATATTTGAGTAGGCTGATTCCAGAACGAGTTAAAACATCACCGTTAGCGGTGGTTAGCCCGCTCGACAACATAAGTGGAGGTTTAAAAAAAATTCGCTTCCCATGAAAACGGCTCAGTTTGGCAGACCATCCCGACATGGTCTCTTCTCGCTCTCCTCTCGTAGCTGGCAGTCGCTTGGGTTTTCCCCCCACCTCTAAAAATGAAGAGCTCCCGAAGTCAGAAGTGCTAACCCGATCTGGTGCAGGGTTGCCACCTAGCGGATTAACGACTTCAGAAGGAAAAATGTTGCTTAGAACTAGCCAACCCCGCTTTATATATATACAAATCTCCGCTACGCGCTTAGACTAAGTAAGCAAATAAATTTTTTTTCCCTGAATATCCGGTTACCAATAGTAACGCCCACCCGCCTGACTATAGAAGTGAAACAGGTTATGGAAACTTGTCGCCAATAGCTAAAGATAATAGGCAACGAACGATCCTGTGACTCACCTCTTCTCTTTGTCAACAGTCACCCGAAACAATGACTTGGGTCAGCGTCTGGAGACTAATTTTAAACATTTCTAAGCGAAAAAAGTAGAATTTCAGATTTAATAAAACAAATGTCCTTAGTCTTAACCCGGGACAAAAATCGTTAAGGTAAATAAAACTACTGATCACGGAACTCAGGCAGCTACTAATAAACAGGAGATTTTTTTTGGGAGTAAATATATGGAAATAATTTTATCAAGCATAGTGTTAGAGGCTTTCTTATCTTATTAAAAACAAATATATAAATAGTTGTGAAATAAATTTTTACTATATAAAAAATGGCAATTCTTTGTCTCAAAAATATCCTCAGACTCGTCGGTGAAGTGGATGGCTTACTACTGCCCTATAGCCGGCTTTCTGTGCATCTAAAGAACGTTCCAGACAGCAATTATGAGTCTCCTGAATACTGTTGACTGGGGAATCTTTTTAGACTAATGCAGCCAATTTGTGAGACCTGTCTAAAGACGATCACAAAGGCTGGAGCAATTAATGTTATGGTCTTCACTGTCCTCGTCTACATTGATTTCTTACTCTTCCAGCTGATTGGAACTTCTTGATGATGTAGGATGCAGACATCTGGCCCATTGTATTGTCGTTCTCTGGCATTTTACCCCGATTTCATTGCTCCCTCATATCTGTTCTTCGGCCAGTTGATAATCCTCAGTCTGTCCTCTATGAAAATCTCTACCCTACCGCAATTCTTGGTATAATGCTTTATGTATACTGCGAATAAACAAGCAAAAACTGAGGTTTTCTATCTTGTTTATATTCGGCAACAGTTCGAAAGTATTCCCAATTTCGAACTGATCTGATAATTTCAGTATGGTCTTAGCCTTCACAGATATCCTCATTTCTATCACGATCGAACCTACATTAAAAGAAAGTTCTGCATCACCCCAGAAATAACAATAGTATAGTCTACTCTCAAATCACACTCGCATAGCTGGAACTGTACCCACGGCCATTCGTCCTCCGAAAGTCTCGGTAAATTCTTAAACTATCACATTCTCCAACTTTGCCCACTTCCTCTCTTTAGCTAGATGGAAACCCACGAAGCCGGTAATGTTATTATGCAAATTCGACAGATTTAATTCAAGAAAAATCAGAACATTCTGGGAAGATGCGATATTGTTTGAACTCGAGTTAAGAACGTTCAGGCTCCAGACCTTCGTTGCAGAAAGAGAAAGTACAGGCTTCATTATATTTTTAAAAGAAACTAGAAGGAGCTGGAGCGATGACTTTGTGCCACTATCTCCTCTGATATGGACACCATGGTCAGATTTCGGTTGTAAGTTCATTGCCGTTTCGAGATATCAGGTGACGCCTTCACGTCCTGTTCGTGAGTCGGACTGCTCTGCATATTTCAGACCCTCGAGGACGGGTCTCGACTCCAAGGGCTGTTGAGGAATCTCTGACCGCGGGCGCAGCCTCCCAGGACCGTCATTAATTCCCAGAGAACTCGCTCAAAGAGACGAACAGCCTAAACGCACCTGTCTGAAGCGAAAGGTGAATAAAATACCTCTCGCAGGGTCCTGGGCTGTTTGTGGGTAGATAGCATCGATAAACTGATTACTGTCTGCAGTGATCCAGTGTTTCTGATCTAGGTAAGAGTCATTAAAGAATTGTTCTTTTCCCACTCGGTCTGTTTGAAAAAGTCATCGGCTTGTAACTCCAACCGACGATTCGAATCTTTTACTACGAGTTTTGATTCGTCAACCAGCTACATCCAGCTTCGTTGAAATACAGGGCCACCAACAATCTGTGTAGACGGCTTAAATCCTTCTATTACAGACACTTATCGGTTATAACCTGATGAGTTTGTCATACCTGGTCTGGCGGCGCAGTACCTGACCGGTGTGTCATATTTGTTGGTAATAAGCGCTTGATGCAGACATTTCTTTTAATTTTAACATACTTCTGCCGTCTAATATGCAGGCTATGTTTGAATCCATGAGACTACCCCTTAGTGGGTACCTTTCCACTCGATTTGTCGATGGAAAAACGGATTTCCCTGTATCGTCATTTTCACATAAAGCACTAGAATTCGTCCCAAACCTATTGTCAGGGTTGGTTATATAATAATAATATATAAAATAATAATAATAATAATAATAATAATAATAATAATACTAATAAAATATCATCATCATCACCATTATTATTTATTATTATTATTATTATTATTATTATTATTATTATTTATTATTATTATCATACATCATTCATCTATTATTATTACACAATTATTATTATTATTTATATTATTATATTATTATTATTATTATTATTATTATTATTATTATTAATATTTTTCGAATAATTTATTTAGTTTAAAAGCTAGCTGTCCAATGACGACTTAACAAGGTGGATACAAATTTAGTCAGCAAAATGGATCAGGTTCGAGTCTCATCTCTAATCCCAGCTGGATATTTTTCTACCAGATACTTGATTTATCCCACAAATTTCCTGTCAGACGGACTTGGCGGATCCTATTATTAGGGGTAGAAGAATTC